>PVIJ01002415.1:0-20639 GCA_004024925.1 Scalopus aquaticus | reverse complement strand
CCAAGGGGAATACAAAATGTAAAAGACATAAATAACAATAAAAAAAAAAGTTATCCATGGAAAAAAAAATGCCCATGGCCTTAGAACACATGACAACTAGGAATGGCCATTCCAATGTTGGGATAATGGGTTCATGAGTAGCATTAGCTGTGGAGCATGAATGGAGATTTTTGTGCATAATAATATGGGCTCCCAATCATCAATGCTGATTAGTTACTAACTGCTGCTGAATGTCCAATCTGCCAGTAACAAAGATCAGAGCTGAATCCCCAAGTAGGGCATATCACATGAGGAGAGCAGGTGGTGGTTATCCTGATTACATTGAGCCTTTTCTAATCTGGAGAGGGGAGCAATTCCTATTGACCGGAAGTGATACATATTCCAGGCCCTGAATTGCCTTTCCCGCTTATGAGATTCCAGGAAGTACCACTACCTGAGAGCTCACAGTGATTCACCAATGTGGGATCTCATATAACGTTGTGTAGATCACGAGTCTGTCTTCAGCGTGAAGGAGGGATATCAACAGGTACACCAATTGCCCACCAATATCACACCATCCATAAGGTGCTGCTCTTATAAAGTAATACAGAACAATACGTGGAGCAGCCTTTTGAAGAGCAAACTAAACCTACAGAGAAAGACCATCTAGGTCAGCTTTTTCTTGAAGGCAACTTAGAGTTGATACCCTGCAGCTATGGGGAATCATCCTCTAGGACATGCTCTATATCCTAAATCAATGACCATCAGGTAGTTAAGTGTCCTTAATGGGGTAGAAAAATATGGGATTCTGGGATGAAGAAGTAAAAATAGGAGTGGTTTTGCTTACCAACCCTCCCAATGATCTATTTGGGGAATTCACTTTAGGTTTTGTGAAACTAGAAGCCCTATTTCCTATAGGGGAAATGCTTCTATCAGAGCTTTAAGGGATAGCTGCCAGCTGTTCACTTTGGGCATCGTATACCAAGAGCAGGCAAAGAAAGGAAGTCACCATCCCGATAGGTAATTTTCCTTAATTATTAGGAGATAGAGTTGCTATTATACAATGAGTCTAAGGGTTTGTTACTCAAACACCATAGCTAATCCAGTGGGCTATATTTTTGTACTCTCTTGCCCAATTTTGACAGCAAGAAGTCATGTGCAGAAGGCAAGGCCTGAAATGTGCATGGTGACCAGAAATTCATACACCTGAGAGTTGAGGGTCTAGATTATTCACCAGTTAAGTGACCTAGACCAGCAGATGTGCTAACCAAGGATGAAGGGGATGTAAGATGGTAATAGAGGAGGGACGCAAAGGGTATCAGATGTGACTTTAAAGACCAGCTACCACATGAGAGGTTTTCATTCATTCTACTGATCCTCCCTTTTTTAAAAAAAATATTTATTTATTTATGCATACAAACTGGAGTGTAGGCCAGAGTTGTGGGGTGATGAGAGGATTCACCAGAGACAGAGTGGGGAGCAGAACAGGCAGATCAACTGAAGTACACTGCTGAGGGGAGCAGTGGGACGAGGCAGGAGAAGTCTGCTGTGTCATGTGGGAATCTCCCTGGCTGGGGATTGAACTCGTGCTGGATAGCTTCATAATGCTGCGCTTAACCCGCTGCGCCACCGGGGAGGCCCTAATACTCCTTTTGCAAATGTGTCCAAGAAGCAACACCTCCTGAAATGCTGGAGAAGTTGTTTTCAGATCAAGTGAACTTACTATAAGAAGCAAGTGGCTCCAAGAAGCACACAGATGGGGCTACTATGGATGCAGCACTACAACGCACAACTCAGATCCTGCCCTTCGAGACCCACACACTGATACTCACACTGACCTCCCTTCCCCAAGGTGCTGGAAGTGTGGAAGTGTTGCTGCTGAAAATTCAAGGAAATTTCTCTACAGAAGGTTCCCTGGATCCAAGAAAGCTTCCTCATCCAAGGTTATGTTTATGCTCCCTCCGTGGGGGTAGCTAGTAACCAATGACAGTCACTATCAGGGCACAAAAGTCAAGCCACTTGCCTCAGTTTAGGAAAATTTTGAAGGATCATCCTAGACACAGAGGCCCCCCAAAGGACCACTCAAACTCTCTATTACAACTGCACTGTAGTTGAACTTCTTCTGCTTCTCTCTCTTCTTTGCACCGCCCCCTAAAAACTCTTGCACCCAATCTTCAACTCATAGTCTATCTCCAGAGAAACTGACAGTATGCAACACACATATGAAAACTGAACATAACAGAGTAGGTGTTTTTTGCTAGAATTATATCTGCTAGACTGCATTCTCCAAAATTACAGTATTTTATTTTCTATTTCTTCATGCCTTCATCACCTACTATTTTATACTGTACTCAAGAGGTACTGCACAGATGATGCACCACATGCTGGATACCTTTTTAGCCAACTGTTTAGTTCTCAATGGGATGTCCCAGATATTTCTGGAAATCTCCATTATTCTTTGAATGAATTGAGAAGTTTCACCTTCACAGAAGCCTTAAAAGTCAAACATAAAGCACTGCTACCTTGGAGGGAAGGAGAAGATAATTTACTATTCCTTTTCTTCTCTTTTGCCAGTTAGAAGGAGACTAAAAGAAAAAACAGCTTCAGAACTGAGAAAATAATCTCGAAGGAAAAGGTAGGTACGGAACAAAGTATTAATTTTATACTTCTTCTTGCCACACTTATTAAACCATGGAAATTACTGAGGTTCCCTCAGATCTGACAGACCTATCCCTCTGACTTAATCTGATGGATAATCAAGGCTGATTTAAGTTTCCCCACTGACCTGAGGGCTGTACTGAGAGCTAAGCAAATGTGAATACAGATGCGATGAAAGCCCAAGGATGAAAATACAGTCTACAAAAATCCCTGCTCTTCCCTTACTCGCTCACACCAGATCTGTTCAAGAATCTGGAATAGCACCAGATACTAAACCTGCCACACACCAACAGCTGGAACCACTGCCGCCCTCACCGAACCTGCAAATAAGCAACAGGTGATCTCCTCAGGCTTTGCAGGCTATCAGGTCACACACAGTGCTCTGCTCAGAAAACTCACTTATGTATCTCATCACTGATCAAATTCAAGTACTTCATATTTACAGTTTAAAAGCCTAAAATGGGTTAGTTTATCAGAGCCCAGCTTCATGACACTGATGCGTGTGCTTGTAGCAAGTGGCTATGAGCTCGGTTCTTTGATTTAAGTGCAGGAAGCTTTTATTTTTGAATTTCTACCTACTCATGGCAATACATCAAACAATCAGTTTTAATATCTTTAGGGTTAAGTGCACTCATGTAATTTAGAATTAAATGATTTTTATTAAGCATTTTTACAGACTATCTACATGCTATACAACTCCACTGATTAAGGATCATGTTGACTGGTAAAACAGCAGCCCCCATGAATTACAGAAGCATTAGTGAAATGCATTTTCTGAATACATCACAGAATGCATTCAGTACTAAGTAACTCAAATGTCATAAGGGACTCCGAATAAAAATTTCCTTCCACAAGGCAAATACACAGATGAACTTTGTGGGCTACATTGGATTCTAAGAGTCACATATTCCCGGCTTATTGTCATCTGTTTCTTTTGACCTATATTATCCCCCACTCCTATTCTCAGTTCAGTTCCACCCATTTCAACTTACCGTTTTACTGGGTTATTTACTCTTCCAGGCTGTTTGTGAATGGGATAGTAGTCAACCTAGGTCCTGGTACCTTGAAAAAAGTTGCAGTAGAGCTGCTCACCAGCAGAGGGCAGCATAAATCTGTTGCCTTGCACATGCTCAGAAAGGACTTGGGCTTCACTCTCTAAAGGTCTACTGGGAACTAGGGGTGTGTCTGGCAGATGCCACTGGGACACCAATCTACATGCTACTGCACCTGATCATATCTCCAGTTCATGATTACTTGGTCAAAACTAATGAAAGTTTTTCTCACCTACTGTTTCATCTGGGTATAGTTGCAGAGGCAGTGTGGAGACACTTGGGCTTACTGTAGGATTCTTTCGTGAATCATAGTTTCTTTTTGGCTCAGAAGTTGTTGGGTGTTATATTTGTTTGCTTGTTTTGTGGCTAAAGAATTATTTTTTTTTGTTTGTGTGTTTTCTTCTTGGTTTGGTTTGGTTTTGGGGGGTGTGCATGTATGTGGTGTATGTTTGACTTTCCCTCCCAAAAGGCAAACCAAACTTATATTTGTGAAAGAGAAGTTATTCTCCTTGTGGCTATGTGCACTGGGAAACCTTTCTCTTTACCTCTATCAGAAGGATATCAAGAGTCAAAAGGGCCTCCCAAAGGGGAGGGGTTAAGTGTCAGCACTACGAAGCTATCTGTAGCTACTGCAGCACGAGTTTGATCCCCAGCCAGGGAGCTAACCCACATGACGCAGCAGACCCCTCCTGTCTTGCCTGCTGCTCCTCTCAGCAGTATATTTCAGTCAATCTGCCTTTTCTGCTCCCCACTCTGTCTCTGGTGAATCCTCCCTCCCACCCCCACACCTCTGGCCTACACCCCAGCTCTTGTATGCATAAATAAATCTTTAAAAAAAAGAGTCAAAAGGATCTTATTTGAATTACACCCATTATTTCAACTAGCTCAAGTGGTTGCTGTTGTAAAACTGTTAGGTCTCATCTGTAAAAGGAAAAGGTTTCTCAACATAATGATAGCAGAGGCTAATAGTAGTGGTGGTCCTTAAAGTCAAGGTCTAAACCAGGAAAATAGAAGAAATATTCTTTCCTCTCTGGTGAGTGAGCCTAATTATATGAATAATTGTTATCACAAATTGCACTTACTTCACTGGTGACACACCTCTATCTCCACCAGAGGTGGAGACCACTGCCTGATACACCAGTCTCACCGCTGGGGTGAGGTGTGTCACCAGTGGAGAGACTATACTCTCACTGAATTTTTTTTCAGGGAATGAAAGTATTCCTTGGGATGCTAAGTACCGAATAGAGAACTTCAACTTCTATCTGGATCAAACCTGTGTCTTTGCTATAGTTTGCAACTGCTGGAAGGAGCCAGAAGCAGCAGCTTCCTCCTGAAGGGTTAGGGAAGATCATTCCCAGAGAGGGCAGTGGGGGGTCACCTAACTGGGAAACCTGAAGAGAGAGAGGTTTTAGAGGGGGCTGAGGTAAGGAGAGCAGAGGGAGGAGAGAGTACTTAGGTGGGGATGGCTCCCTGGCAGAAGTGGAAGAGTTGGAGACACTATCCTTTGATACTCTTAATTCTGGAAGGTCCTGTGTCTTGGTTGGTACAAGGGACCATCTAAATTAAACTTTCCTTTCTCCCTGCAATAACACCTGGAGAACTGCTTAATTCTTCAATAAAGAACTTTGCTTTCTGTATTATATTCTGGAGGTCTTGATCTCATAGAAGTTGATGAGCTTGGGGCAACACTATTTCCTTAAGAACTTACAGGGTTAAGGGCAGGCAGAACACCATCTCCTTTTTATGGATTGCTTTGGATTAGTGGAAGCACAGAGACCAGTGGCCCAGCACAGTCACAAGCATAAGAGGCACCGAGACTAATCTTGCTAAATCTTCTGCTGTTCCCTGATGATAACTTCTCTGAGGTCACACAAAGTTAAAAACAAAGCTCAATAAACTATCTCTCTCCTGAGGTTTGCCTTTTTGAGTAGGCCCCCTCCCTCTGTTTATATACCCTATGCTCACACTTGCCATAGCATCTATGAACAGTATGGATATTACCTCTCTAGACTGTAAGCTTCATGAGGGCAGAGATATTGTCAGTTTTTTCTTGGTTCTAGCCCTAGGGTATACCATGCATAATGGCTATACAAAATAAGTGGTCAAGAAATATGTTGGATAAATGCATAATAGATCTACTTGTCTTATGACATTTAATTCTTACAATTTTCACTGTTACCTCCCATTGAACAAATGTGGAAACCTAGGCTTAAATAGTTACAAAATTTCTTGGTATTACATAGTTGAGAATGTAATTCAGGGGAAAGTGGTATTTGAGTTGGACCTTGAAAAGTAGGTAGAATTTCAACAGGTAAAGGCAGAAAAGTGATCTTTTAGGAGGAGGTAAGCAAATGAATGTAAGTATGGAAAACGCAAAGCATAAGGTGTATTTGGGGACTGGAAATTGTTCACTTGCATATAGTAAAGGTATGTGCAGTGGTACAGTGGAAGAGAAGACCTGAAATGGAGGTTAGATTAACAGTGGGATACTAATAAGTGTAGATAACATTTACTGAACATTTAATATAAGTCAATATGATTCTAAGCACTTAAATGTAAAAAATACATTTAAAAATATTTAACTTTTAAACATTTAAAAATAGCTAACACATGCCCATGGTTAAAAAAAAAAAAGGAAAAAAGAAAAGGGTTTACAATGAAGAGTAAGATCCTCTCCTATGCTTGTATCTTCCACTATGTCACTTCCCTGAGACAACCACTTCTACTAGTTTTTGTATATCCTTCTAGAGTCCCAGTCTATGCATATATGCATGTATTTTTTACACAAGTGGTCAAAACTGATTTGGTTTTACTTTTTTTTTCACTTCCAATATATTTGAGATGAATTAATATTAATATATGGAGCTGCCTCATTCTTTTTCACTGTCTCTTAGTATTCCCTTACATGTAATACTATAATACTCTAATTTATTTAAATCTATTTGACTAATTCCCTCTTTACATTTAGGGTGTTGCAAATCTTTTGCTATTACAATCACTACACTTAATATCCTTATATGCTTTGAATTCATGTGTGAGTATATCTGTGGGCCAATAACTAGAAATAGAATTGATAGAACTAGAAATTGAATTTTATCTCAGAAGAGATAAAATTGTTCTGCAAAGATGTTATACTACTTTAACTCTTACAATGTATTATCAAGTTTACTGATCTTTGTCTATTTGATAGGTCAAATGGATTTTCACTGTTGTTATAATTTACATTTCTCCTATTATGAACAAAATGTGTTGCTTAATATATTTTAAGTTTTATTTTACAAAAAATGTGAAACATTTATGTTTACATTAAAGTTAAAATATAATTTAAAGTCTATTTATAAAGTAAGCATTACTTGATTTTTACTTTTTTCTACAAAATTTGTTGATTTTGTATTTTTAAAATAATGCTTTTTTGGTCTTTTTTATTGATTTGTATGGTTTCTTTATATGCTAGGGGAATTAGTCCCTTAATATTATATATCTTATAATTTTTTCCTTTATTTTGTCATTATTATTTTGCTATTGTCTTTGGTATTTTTAAGAATTATTTTATTTCATAAAATTTTAAACATATACAAAAATAGAATCAGCAAATTTTTGGACTAGATACCCAGCATTATCAACATATAGATAAACTTAATTCATTTATTACCACCCCTCCCTGCATTATTTCTCTCCCTCTGTGCAGCTGTATTATTTTACAATAAATAAAACGTTTCATGTCATTTTTGTCTATGATAATCATAGTCCTGCAGTGATTTTAATTTTTGTAAAAAGTGAGCCACAAAAATGTTAGGGTGCTTTGTGTAAAGAGACTCAGCTTGTAAAGGGTAGGAGTTGGAAGCAAACTAAATCTCATGAAAGTTCCTGGACATTGGTCATAGCAAACATGCTTGTTTACACACATAGACATATGCACACAGCCAAATGCACACACACACATGCATATGCACACACATGCATATGTCCCCCCTCCCCCCACAAGACCACATGTCAGCTGGAAGGATAGCCTTATAAATAAGGGACTTACTTCTCGCTTCTCTTCCTTCCGGCTTGTCTGCATTAGGCAAGGAAATGGGCTCTGGGTTATTGTGAATCTGAATTGGATACTTACCAGGTATTTTTTACCATTCCGTTCCTTAGAGAATAGTGCAGTTTGATTATATTTGTATTTGTAGGCAGGTGAAGATGACCTATTTAATCAATACATCTAAAGGCTAAGAGGTAAGCTATATTATTCAGGCTCAGTAACAAAGCTTATGCTAATTTAACCTGACATGTAGCACGTTAGGTTAATATAATTTGGATTATATGTATCATTTTTAGAAATTGATGTTTTTGTTGCTGGTTTCTCCTGACATTTTTGAACTATAATATGGAATGCAATACTTCTCCAACAAAGAAGGTAATTAATGGTTATTTGATCATATTACAGCATAGAAATAATGTTTTTGCCACACAATAGGTTTCCTAATTGGTGATCCAAGGATGTCCATGTTCATTTTCTTCTGATAGAGATTTCCCACTGTGCATGGTATTATCTCTTAACACTGTGATAGCAGCAAATGATGGCCATAGCTAGTAAGAAAATTAATTTACAATGCTTCAACAATCATTTTAAAAGATCTAATAATGCTAATTTAGGTATAGGATGAGTCATCTAATTAGTTAATTAAATAGGACCTTTCTTCCACTTTCCTACAATGGAGCATACTATGTTTGATAGAGATGAACAATAGCAAGGGGAGGTAAATGAATACAAAGTCACCCACATTAATGCATGTCCTGTTTATAGTTATGAAAGCACAAGCAAAAACTATTATTTTACTCAAATCCAGAACCAATAAAATTTTAACTAATGATCATTTTGCTCCTATTTTATGATGAAAAATTTTTGCCTGTTTTTTTTCCTAGCTTTCAACTCCCCAAAATGTCTTTAAATCTTGATTTGATTTCTGAAGTTCAAAATACTTTCACAAGTTGATTATCCTTTGGTTTTCTTAAAGAAAATGAAATTACTGTGGGGTAGTTGAAAACCACCAATATCTTCATCCATTTAACTACCCATAGTACATTACTTAGATCTAGTTTATAATACTTGCATATACACATGTAGGCCATAAACCAGAACGGGGTTGCTAATTTTAATTAGCTTATCTAGCTGGTGGTTCCACATAGCTGGGGATTCAGAGGTTCCAGTTATGTCTCCCCTTTCAGCTTTTGTTTTTTCACACTAATAGGTTTTTGTACTTTTAGTCTGTGTTCTCATGTGAGAAGTACCCTGTCCCTTGATTGAGTTTAGCTGCTTTTCCACAGGCCTTGCCAGATGTCCTGATTCTTTTTTGGGGGAGCCAGTAGGGGGAACACAGAGAATGAACATTAGGACAGCAAGAACATTACATATGTCTCCTTTGAATGCAAAATAATTGCTAAGAAAAAACATCTATCTTTACCAATAAGGTGAAATATTCCTTTTCTAACTGCCAGCTGGGAATAACTAATTTTAAGTGTTTTTGAATTAAAAGGGGAAATGGTTTCTTTTCTTTAAAAAAAAAAAAAGGTATTGAACATGGTTACAATAAAAGCTATCTAATGACTGAATAGAAGTTCAACATTTTCTTAAAGAGTTTACAAAACCACAATAGATTTTCTTTCTGTCAATTCAGATCTTCATAGGTCATCCAGTTTGACCTTCTGCTACAGTGCACATATAATTCCTTGTTTTAAAATATTAATTAACTTTTAAAGTTAAGTTCTTTAGCTCTGGGCACAGTACTGCCTATATGTAGGAAATAACATGACGGAGGTGAAGAATGGTGTTTCTTGGAATAGGTATTGTTTGCCAAGCTGTATCCAAGAGCCTTACAGAAAGTAGAAAAAGACATTATAGAAGAGTAAGCAGACATTTTTACAAGGTCACTTCATTCAGACTGGAAAGTGGCCAGCACAATGTCATTATTTACAACAGGATCTGGGAACACTTGAGGAAATTACAGACCATTTAGTTTTGATTCCATTGTGGGGGGCAAAGTCTTAGGAAGTATTTTAGGAGATTAAATGGGGAACACTGAGAAAAGCACAGCTTGATTAAGGATAGCCAATGCAGTCTCTGGAATGAAAAAGTCATGCTTGGATAATTTTTTGACTTCTTTAAGAAAGTAAACCAAGAAAAGAAAATGAATGTCTCACAATTCTGTATTCTGAATTTCCTGGAGTTGTTTGTTAAAGTTTTGCTTGACAAATTAGCATGCTCACAGAAGTGGTTCTTAAGATTGGAGAAATGTGGAGACAAAGATTGGGCATTAAATTGTTTTTAAAGTGAAAAGAAATCAGGTAAATGTGCCTTGGACCAAAAGAATTTTACTGAAACAAGACAATGTAATAATCTAGGCCAACTCCATTGTATTTACCACCAACATCTGCATATTTTTTGTGCATTTACTATGTAGGACATTGGGAAAAAAAATTGTGACTAAGGAATGTAGATTAACAAAGACAGCATTGATTCATATACATCTAAATAGAAAATTAAACAAACATAGCAAAAATTTAATAGACTTGATTCATTGATAGCTAGTAGTTAGAAAAACGTTAGTTTGTTTGTTTTTTAATTCAGGGCAAGCATTCAGAATGTCTTCTTTAAAGTTATATTTATTGAGGTAATGTTGATTTACAACACAGTATATGTCTTAGGGGTACAGGTTCACACCTCCACAAATGTATGCTGTTTTAATACACCCACCACCAAAACCTCAGTAATCCTCCATTAGACTCACCTCTCCAATTTTTTCTCATCCCAAAGCACCTCCCTTCTGGTTGCCTTAGTCATAGTCCATTGTGCTCTTCTTCCTGTTTGCATCTTTCCCCCTTTTTATCCCCCATCTCTCATGGATACTTCAGATCTATGGTCAGCTTTCAAAGTTTGTTTTTGGCCTTTTGCTTGATTTCTCTATATTCCACATAAAAGTGAAATCATAGGTATTTATCTTTATCCTGACTTATTTCATTTAGCATAATCCCTTCCACTTCCACCCATATTGCTGCAAATGGCAAGAGCTTATCTATTTTGAATCCTAAGTAGTATTCCACTGTGTATATATACCACATCTTCTTGATCTGTTCATGTTTTGGGGAATTTAGGTTGTTTCCATATTTGGATGTTATAAATAGTGCTGCCATAAACATAGGAGTGCAGGTTTCGTTTCAAATTAGTGTTTTTGTGTCCTTTGGGTAGATTCCTAGGAGTAGAATTGCTGGATCATAGGCAGATACAATTTTAGTGTTCTAAGGAGCCTCCACATAGCTTCTCATGGGGGCTAGACCATACTACATTCCCACCAAGGACTTGTTATTTTTGTTTTTTTTTTTTTTAATATGGGCCATTCTTACAGGTGTGAGGTGGTTTCTCATTGTGGCTTTAATCTGTATTTCCCTGATAACAAGTGATGAACAACTTTTTTCATGTTTATTGGCCATAAGCAAATATTCTGTAGAGATGTGCTTATTTAACTACTCTGCCCATTTTTTATTGGGTTGTTTTGTTTTCTTTTTGTTGAATTGTATGAACTCTTTGTAGATCTTTGATATCAGTGCCTTGTTGGATGTGTAGTGTGCAAATATTTTTCTCCCATTCAATAGGTGCCTCTTTCACTGTACAGAAGCTTTTTAATTTGATGTAGTCCCAGCTATTTATATTCTCCTTTGTTCCTTGCTGCTGGAGATGTGTCCTTAAAGATGTTCCTGAAGCTTATGTCATGAAGTGTTTTGCCTCTGTTTTCTCCCATATATTTTATGGTTTCAGGTCTTACTTCCAAGTCTTTTGAGTTAATTTTTGTGTATGGTATGAGATAATGGTCTAGTCTCATTCTTTTGCATGTGGCAGTCCAATTTTCCCAACATCATTTATTGTAGAGACTTTTCTAGTACTAGTGTATATACTTGATCTTTAGAATTTCTTTTTGAATAGGGGAGACAAAGCAGCCTTAAAACATATTTAATAGAGGGGCAAACTCTATAGAATGAAAGAAACAAGTAGACTGGGTCATTTGCTAGGCATGAGATGGATCCTGGGACCATCTGGGTAATCATCCAGGTTTACCAATATACACATAAGGTAGGAGAGAGATGGTCCTAGAAGGGTAATCTGCAAGTATATATGAGTTAACAGAAAATGCACTGGGAATAGACCAAGAATGAGCAAATGACACTGAGGATTTGGACTATATGACCTCTAAGTTCTTTCTAATTTGAAAATGCTATGATTCCCTAGGAAAATCTCTGCAAGTTTAAGATGGATGGGACCTCAGGAATCTCTTGAAATTAGACAGGAATTATTTCCTGGAAAAAGTGACCTAGGGATAGATATACTATATCCTCTGAGGGCAAGATTGTTAACACAGTAAAAGGAGAGAAGAATTCACTTTATAGCTGACATTTATTGAGTACTTACTATGTACTAGGTACTATGCTAAGTATTTAACATACATTATCATTTACTTTAATCCTCTCTAAAATCCTAATAATAGGTAATTACTATAATTATCTCCGTTTCATAGTTGAGGAAACTAGAAGGTAAAAGTAATTTAAGATTCATATAACCATTAAATGAAAGCTACTTTTGTCAGTTATTTTAGATGAAAATTTTCCAATCACCATATCATAAAATTTAATGTGAAGCGTTTGGTAAAAGCAGATATTCCAGGTCCCTTCCCCCGAAGCTTCTAAGTAGATTCTAGGATGAGACCTGAGAATTTTTTTTTACAAGCACCCTAAGTTAAGTCTTATCATCAGCCTTGTTTGAGAAGTGGAGGTCTAGTGTCACAATACCTCCCAGGAAACCAGGTTGACTGTATTCCAAAGCCTAGAAAATGTGGGCAGCCAGATCACTGTGTGATAGAAGGTAAGGTGGATCCATCCTTAAAGAGGTCCCAGAGTCTAGAGCCCCATAGCAACATTAATCCATGAGGCTGCAGTCACATTTGCCTACAAGACCCTCTCACTCAATCCCTTGCAGCAAACCCTCCTTGGGCTAAGACAGATCCTCTTGCTAAACCATATTTCAGAGAATGAGAGTCAGCATTCTTTTTAAAAATTTTTACACAAAGTCAAAGCAGTAAGAAAAATAGAACTATACGGTGTTATCTAGGAAGATATTTTGCCAAAAAGTGGGAAGAGGGGGAAGGGAGGAATATGAAATAGAACAAAGATTTTAAACTATATAAATTTAAGGAGACTGAAATTGGTTAATACTTTGAACTCTAGTTATTCCTCTTGTTGGTATCTTTGCTAACTGAATAGTTAAATAGATGCATAGCTTGGTTTTTGGAATAAACAATGAATACATTATAATATGCAATCTACCTTCTTAGTATAAGAACCCTAAAAAGATTACACATTTAATTAAATGTACCAGAACTTCAAAGAGCTGCTAAGGTATCAACACACTCTTCAAAGGATCCATCGGGAAAGAGCCAATTACACATTCAAATAAACATACCCATAGTAGACAAGGATTCATTAGTGATCACATTTCAATCAATTTGGCAAATATTTATGTAACCCCCTACTATGTGTCAGGCACTAGGACTATGCTCCTAAGGGAATACAAAGATCAATACAATAGCCTCTTTCTTAAACTTATGATCTTATAAATGAGATTATACACACACACACACACACACACACAAATGACTCTACTCCAAGCTTTAAATATCATGAAAGACTACTAATAAGTATTCAGGGAGTTCAGATTGCTTCTAGGCTTTGAAAAATCCTTAGAAAAGAGATGACATTCAAACTAAGACTGGAAGGATGGACAGAATTTATAAAGGGGGTTCATACAAGTCTCATTTTGTGCCTTTATGGTCTCATCTGTAAAGCTGTGATAATATTTCTTACTGGTTACTCTACTGAAGTAATGGTTATAGCGTAGTCCAACTGTATGTATAGTTCAGAAGCAATGGTTACTTCTCAAGGAATGTGCACACTGGCCACTACTTATTATTAACTAATTTTTCATGTTTCCTCAAAGCACTTCACAGTGAGAAAGAATTAAGTCTTGTAAGTGGAAAGGTTATCTTCTGCAAACCCCATCAAAGTGTACCATGAGGATGTCTACCTATGCACAAATCTCTGGTTATTTCTATATTGGTTAGTGTGCATTGAGGTGAACTAGGTAGATAAGCTCAATAAAGTTTCAAAAAAATACCTCTCACATCTGTCTTGATTTTTCTGGTCTCACAGCCCTACTTTCACTTAGCTCCTAATCACTTCACTACTAGAGTACTAAACATTTCCTTTAAATGAGCTCTTGGTATCTAAGCCTTCCCTCTGTTGTCTTTTTACATAAAAACCACCATCATATTAATTTTCCTAATAGTGTTCTGTTCATATCACTTGCTCAAAGGTCCCTCAGTGGCTCTCTCCTGCTCTCCAGAGAGAATCCAGACTGCAGGGCCTGTTATTAAGGATTCTTCACAGCTTTGAACCACATACATGTCTAGCCTTAAACCCAATGTCACTCCCATATGTACCTTCACATATGCTCCTCTCACTGACTAATGTTTTCTACACCCATCTTCATCTATCAAAGTGTTAAGCATCCCTCAATGCCTGTCCAACTCAACTCCAACCACTAAATTTCTGTACATACAGTTTAGTACCACACATATTTGAATACACTGCCATCCTCATCAGGATAAATCAGCTTACAATACAAAGCAATGTTGCTTCCGCAACAGAATCTTGCTTAGCAGAGCAAAGAAATGGTGAAATTAGGATAGCAAAGAACGAGATAGTAATAAGAGCTTTGTTATCAAGATGGCTGCTGGGCAGAGGTGGCTCCATTATACCAGGAACATGGAAAAATACATGAAATGCCTTCCAGAATCACAGAGCCCAAAGGTGGAAAGCTAGAGTGTTTATCCACTGCCTTTGTTCCCATTGGCTGAGAAGGCCCCAAAGACATTAACTCCCTCATTTCTGAACTGTTGCAAATAGGTCCAGTAAGCTTCTGCATTTTTGAAGATAACACTGGTGCAGAAAGATGAAACACATACAGTGCATGCCTGAAGTGGGACAATAAGAGCCTGAGAGTGAACATCCATCTATTGTCCACCATGGTTGTGGCTGTGATCAGAGGTAGGCTGAGAGCACAAGATGCAGGGCACCATATGTTTTCTCTTATACCAACTGAAATACACTGCAAGAATTTTTAAATCCCCAAAGGCTACATGGGGATCACAGCTTTTTGGGCAATATCCTAAAGAAGCATGATCAGGGGCTCCTTGGTGGTGCAAGGGGTTAAGTCTCAGCACTATGAAGCTATCTGCAGCTACTGCAGCATGAGTTTGATCCCCAGCCAGGGAGCTGGCTCACATGACACAGCAGACCTCCTGTCTCACCTGCTGCTCCCCTCAGTGGTGTATTTGAGTAGATCCACCTGTTCTGCTCCCCACTCTGTCTCTGGTGAATCCTCTCACCCCCCACTCCTCTGGCCTACACCCCAGCTCTTATATGAATAAATAAGTCAGTCTAAAAAAGAAAGAAGCATAATCATAGTATGTATCCTGTTCATAATAGTATACCCTCAGTAGCAGAGATCCTGATCACAATATACCTAAATAATCATACCTTTTTGGATAAAAACTTTTTACAATATTTTAAATAATCCTCCTAGAGTATTAATATTGACTCTTTACCATGAAAAAACTGGCCAATATAGCCTATGCTTTCTCAATACTGAAGTTTGGATATATCAAATTTATAAGGTTTTATAATAAATGTCTGATTATTTGTCATATGAATATCACTATTTGAAGATGATATTTAAAAAACATAAATCCGTAATATAGGAAGCAAAGTAAATTTACCAAGACATTCTGAAAAGCTTTCAATTAACACTTACAGGTTTTTTTTCATGACTATAGTCTGAGTTACACTGTAATAGTATAGTAAATAAAGAGGATAGGTTTCAGAATCAGACAAATCCATTAACTAAGAATGTATGAATCCAAATATGTATCAGTCAGCTATATGTAAAAATATTGTATAACAAATTACCCCCACAGTTCAATGATTTCCACTAATAACCATATATTTCTTATTTACCAAGTCTCAGGACAGATTCTGATTCTGCCTGGCCCATCTAGGATTAGCTTGATTTAGCTCCAGGCTTTGAATTAGGTTCAGTTCTACTTTATGATTTCTCCCTATTCTTTGCAGAAAAGTAGCTCTATAGGGCAGATACTTTTCATGGTGAGTAGCAGAAGCACAAGAAAGAAACCAATTCACACAAGTGCATTTAATCCTTTGTTCACATCACTTCTGCCTACATACCATTGGAAGTTACATGACTAATCTCAACATTAGTGGGGTAAGGAAATATACTCTACATACACTTATGGGAGGGGTAAAAAATGTCACATGCCAAGAAAGACAGCAAAGAATTGATGCCTACAAATTCTATCTGATGTGTAAAGGATATTTACTTTAACATGTTTTCTATGTATTCAATTTAGGTAACTAATGTGAAGTGGATACCACAGTTGTAGCACATAGTAACTGATCATCAAATATTAATTTTATCTTATCGCCTTTCCTAATAGTCATTAGGACACAGGCAGCAATGTTTAATTAGCTGGAAAAATGGTCAATCTTATTTGGTAAAATGGAGAAAAAACAACACCCTCATTAATTTTTTTAATCCTTGAATATGCTAAAAGTGTATCCTACAACATTTCTCTTATTTAACTGCAAAACAATCATCAAAATCAGGAAAATAACATTGATACACTGCTACTTTTTATTCAAACCCCAATAAAGCCTTTGCAGTTGTCTGAAGAATCTAGTTAATAATAATGTAGTGCATTTACTTGTCATATCATTTCCTTCTTCTTTAATGTAGAACAGTGTCTTTGTAGGTCATTGACTTTCATAACCATGTTAGTTTTCGATACTACATAACAACTTGTCACAAACTCAGCAGCTTAAAATAATATACATTTATAATTTCAGTTTCTGTGAACCAAGGATCCAAGAGTGTCTTAACTGTGTTTTCTTTTTTTTTTTGTATATAATATATATTTTTATTGTTATTTATGTCTTTTACATTTTGTATTCCCCTTGGGTAGCCCACCACCAATTCACCCGTGATCCATCTCCATGGTCCCTTGTGTTCTTTTCTATTCCATTTTAACTGTGTTTTCTACTTTGGAGTCTCACCAGACTGAATTGACAC
Source organism: Scalopus aquaticus (assembly GCA_004024925.1). Taxonomy (NCBI): domain Eukaryota; kingdom Metazoa; phylum Chordata; class Mammalia; order Eulipotyphla; family Talpidae; genus Scalopus; species Scalopus aquaticus. Next base: position 3,713 of record PVIJ01002415.1, on the reverse strand, counting down.
AGCCAGTGCTGTGTCATCAGAGGTTAGACAGAGGAAATCTCTGCTTCCAACTTCCAACTTCCAACTTCCCTCAGAATTTTGTTAGCAGAAGTCATGTCCTTGATGCTTCAGTACTGAGATTTTAATTTCTTTCTGGAGGCCACCCTAGCCGCCTACAGAGTCTGCCCACAGTTCCTTGCCACATGAACTTCTCCAACATGATCACTTACTTCATGACAGCTTACTTCAAATACAGTATGGCATCCCTGCTAATAAGACGGAATCATATACAGTATATGTAATCATGGAGTGACATCCCATCACCTTTGTCATATCCCACTAGTTAAAAGCAAGTCATCGTCATGAAAAATCTGAAGAGGAGGATAATTACATAAATCAGTGAATACTAAAGGACAGGGATCATTGTCGGAGTCACTTATTGTCTACTACAGTGACCTTGACATTTTTGAAAATTACTTTGTAGGATATTCCTCTGATCTTTGAGTTTTTGTAATTTTTTATTCTCAATTTGGATTTGTCAGTGTTTCCTCATGATCAGGTAAAGAATCTTTTTCCAGAATATTACAAAGAGATGTTGAACTTTCACATTGTGTGTTGTCTCATGATTTCAATTAGCCCTATTTTTGATGTTCACATTGATCATTTGAATTGCCAGGGTTTCTGCACTGTAAAGTTACTCACTTCCCATAATTGTTTTGTGGAGAGAAACTTTAAAACTAACTATCCCATTCCCCACCTTACTTTCAATAAACTTATTTACTTAATAACTGAACTTAATAATTTATTTATTTATTTAATTGGTATGGACTCATGGTTTACTTTTTGTTGTTCAGATTGTCCCAGATTTATCCAGTAGAGGTCCACTCAAGTTGGTTTGTTCTTTAACACATCTCCATCATTCTTTGTGCATTTCCCTACTTTCTGGCACCATAAGATAACCAAGTTCAGGCATTTCCCTTGATCCAGTACTGAAATTAGTTACGACTCCTACTGCTGCCGTTATGTGGATTCAAGTCACGGTGTCACTTACTCTCAACCTGAAGGATCTCCTATAGTATGTCTTATAAGGTGAGCCTACTTAGCAACAAATTATCTCTAATTTTATCTGGGAAGGATTTTATTTTGTCTTCATTTTTTGAAAGATAGCATTGCTGGATGTAGGAATCTTGGTTGATCTGCTTTTGTTTTATCTTTCTGCATGTTAAATATGCCATCCCATGCCTTTTCTCCTCCATTATTTCTGATGAGAAGCTAGCTTTTTCTCTTATTGAAATTCCCTTGTGACCATGCATCTCTCTTATCTTGCTGTTTTCAAGATTTCCTCCTTGTCTTTGACTTTCAGCATTTTTACCATACTGTGTTTGTGGGTTTCTGTGGGATTCTGAGTTTTTTGGAGTCCACTGAACTTCCTGAATATGTAGGTTATTTTTCAATAAATTTGGGAAGTTTTCAGTTATTATTTCATTAAATGTCTTTTCTTCTTTTTCCTGATACATTACTTGTATGTTGGAACACTGAATGGAATCCCACATCACTGAGGCTTTGATCAATTTTCTTCATTTTTTTTCTCTGTTTTTCAGCTTGCATGATCTCTATCAATCTACTTTCAGGTTCACCAATTCTTCTGTCAATACAAATCTTTTAAGCCCCTGTAGTGAATTTTTAATTTCAGTTATTATACTTATTAGCTTCAGAATTCCAATTTAGTTCTTTCTTAAATTTTCTCTTTATTGATATTTTTACAAGGTAACACTGGTTTCCAACACTGGATATGACTCATAGGTTCACACCTCTTCACAGGATCACATCAAGGCATGCATAGTGCTCTACCATAGTCCACTGGGCCACTTCCATGCCCCGTTCTTCACCCTCCCCATCTTTCTTTCCTGAAAACTAATCAGTTTCAGTCTTGGATATACATTCATTTGATTAAAATATCCAATCTCCTCCTAATTGCCTTTCACCACAACATCTACCATTTTCGAGCACCCTTGGACTTAAACCTTTCCACTCTCTACTTTGTGAGACCAGTCCCTTTGGGAAAAATTTAGAAACTATATGATTCATGCCCTCCTTTCCCCTTCTAGGCAAAAATCTGAGTCTGGGCTCTAGAGCTGTGAGTAGGGACAATGAAGTCCTCCTAAACTAGCTTCTCCCAGTATGGAACTACCTCAGGATATGTGGAAGGGTTTTCAGGGTCCAAGTATTTCTGGTATGCTACTTCTAAGATAGAGAGTATCTGGTCCCCAAGTGGGGGCTAAGGAGAGGGAGATCCCCTCCCCACTTTGATTGTACTCACTCAGGACTTAACCTCAGCAACAGGTACGTGGAAGCACAGTGAGAAATACTGAAGTCCTATTCCTCTCAGAAAGAAAGCCTTCTAGCTGGGAGTTGCAGGGAGAGGAAGCCCTGCCTTGGCTGGAATGGAGTCTTTTGCCTCACTGATTTGGGAGAGGAAAGGAAGTAATCTGGTCCAAATACCACAGATTCTTGCCTTTCTTACCTAGTTTTTTTCTTTAAATATATTTTACTGAGTAGATAGTTTCTTTTTATCTGCTATTTGTCTCAGAACTATTTCCTGAGGTTTTGAATGAACTATTTTTATTTGTAACTTGTAATTTTGACCAGTTTTTTTAAAATAAATTTGACCAGTTTTACTGGTGATTAGGTTGCAGAGCTCTTCATACTATCATGCCAGAAATTAATCTCAAAAAAATTTAAACTAAATTTTTTGGACTTTTTTTTTTTGTTAGGAAGTCCTTTATTCAGGAGTAGGAATCATGATTTGTGTGTACAATGAAGAAGTCCCATGGTGTGTTCCTAAACTTTAACTTATTAACTACCTGCATTATATTTATATAGGCATGCCCCATCCATAGCCCATACACATTTGATAGTTCCTACATAAGAAAGTTCCTTTACATTATCCATCCAGGTCTTTGCACTGTCTGTTATCTCTGCCCAGAACTTCCATTCCTCAGATCTTTGTGTGGTTTACTCTTTTTCCTTCTTCAGATGATTGTTCAAGAATGATCTTTTCGCAAGGCTTTCTCACCTACCCTTTTAACATTGAATTTTCCACCCTCAAACTTGCACATTTATCCTCTTTCTGCTTTATTATTTTTGGCCAAGGAATTAAAAAACAAACAAGCAAACAAACAACTCTTTGGTCACTGTTGAATCCTTAGCACCTTAAATGTCTTGCATATACTAGGCACAAAATAAATGTTAAAATAATACTCTTGGTATCTTATAAGTATTTAACCCATCTAATGCACACTTACAATCATAAATAGTAATAACAAATAATTACTAACAATTACTAATTGTACTAATTACTAATAGTTACTAACTGCTTCCTATGGTGCAGATATAAAAACTTTGGTACAGATAGTAGCTGATCAATTTCCTATTTATTTTTTTTTATAAATATATATTTTTATCGTTATTTATGTCTTTTACATTTTGTATTCCCCTTGGGTAGCCCACCACCAATTCACCTGTGATCCATCTTCATGGTCCCTTGTGTTCTTTTCTATTCCATTTTGTGCCCTTTTCCTTCCCTCCCTCCGCCTCCCTCCCCCCCCCCACTGATTGTCTCTCTCCCACCCGGCCTCCCTATAGTCCTGTTATAAGTGAAACCATTCGATATTTTTCTCTTTCTTTCTGGCTTATTTCACTGAGTATGATCCCCTCTAATTCCATCCATGTCG
>PVIJ01002414.1:110461-161951 GCA_004024925.1 Scalopus aquaticus | reverse complement strand
AAATTATATAATTTTATACAGTATCTTAAATATCATACAAATATGTGAAATTTGTTGTTATTTCATAATTTCATAGACATGGAAACAAAAGCTCAGAAAAGTTAAATTTCTTTCCCAAGGCTGCACAGCTTGCTAGTAAATTATGAAAACAAGAGAAGACTGAAGCTTATCTGACTCAGTGCATTTTTATCTGGAGGTTCAGTGACTGCAGCCAAATTAGGCAATGCAGTAAATATGGCTACCACTCTCAACAGAGCATCTGTCTTTGTTGGAGAGAGGTAGACTTGTAGTTCACGGGCCACAAATTCCCCCAGATCAAAAGTGTCTGTGTCTGCCTGATAGCCTAACTATTGACATCTGGAAGAAGTTCGCATGTGATGTAATTTACTGTGAGCAGTGGTTGAAAACCACTATATGGATGTTGACTGGTGGCAAAGATGCTCCCTCTGTATGCCTCAGTTGCTTCTGTTCCACCAACCAATCAACCTTTTCATGCTCAATGCTCGTCATTCATTGCTGCTTGAGTCTGTATTAATTTGTAGTTTCTTCCTATGTGCCTTTCAGCTTTTCTCTCTGTCCATTGAACATTACCCTCTTGTATGTTGCACAGACTGAGACTGTTGGTCGCAACCGTTTTCTGGGTAGAACTTTTGTGCCAAGCTACTCCAGTAGACTGCTGGGCAAACTGTAGATGGAATACCTGCATTTATTGCTGGAGGAACAGTGTCTTGGTACTGTTATAATGTCTTCTCTGTGAGGAGCTGGATAAAAGCTGCCTCTTACTAGTCTGTTGAGAGTCCTTAGGAAGGGCTAGGGGCAGAGATTTTGCAGTTTAGAACAGAGTGCAGTAGAGTTGGTACTATGTGACATTTACCAAGAAAAGCTATGGGACTCTTGGGTCTTGTATTTCTTCACATCTAAAATTAAGGCTGATTTAAATTCCCTGACTTCTTTGCTTGGTTGTTTGTAGAGTTTAGTCTTTCATTTAGCTAATTAGTCAGGGTATTTGTTTATTTGCATTAACCATTGTTGAAATAGGTATAGCTACCTTTGCTAGGTTTGAGATAAAATTCCCATAATGACCCATTCCAGGAGCCCCTCTCTTTTCCCTGGTTTGATTCTCCTGCCATTGCCACATTATTTCAATTCCCAGGTAACGTTAAGATAGTAGGAATTAGATCTTGGAACATAATTTTCTAATGTACTTGATTGGAAATGTTATGAGGGTTCCTAGGATTAGGTAAGGCAAAAGACAATGTAAGTGGAAAGTTTTTTCCTACACAAGGACTATTGTGAACAAAATTACCAAAGTAAGAGAAATAGACCCAATTATTGCCTCAACATAAAAGACAGACATTTCAGTTGTATAGAGGATCTGAGCTACAAGTTTTAGGGAAAATGAGGACCTGGTTGAGCTTATGAGGGCCTGGCAAAGCCCTAAGTATCTAAACTACCTAAGTTTGGTATAATTTTTAAAAATTTATTATTAAATTTATTTTTTTAATTTAATTTTTTATTTTTTAAATTTTATTTTTTTATTTTTTAAAATTTATTATTAAATTTATTTATTTCATAAATATTTTTATATCACTGCTCATTTTACTGCATGTTTGATTTCTCCTCTTAGGTGTATTCTCTCTAAAATTCCCACCACCAGTTCACCCAGGAACCATCACCATAGTCCCTCGTGCTCTTCCCTCCCCTGTTTTGATCCCTCTCCATACTCCTCCCCTGCAGAATGTCTCTGATTTTTAGTTGCCTGTTAATTTTGTTTTTTTATTATTTTTTTTCCTGAACCCTTATTTGGTTCCCCTGTATTCCTCCTAAATAAGTGAAACCATCTGATAGCTTTCTTTTTCTTTCTTTCTGGCTTATTTCACTGAGCACAATGCCTTCCAGCTCTATCCATGTTGCTGCAAATGACATAAATACCTTTTTGGATTACTGAATAGTATTCCATTGTCTATATATAGCACATCTTTTTGATCTAGTCATTTATTTTTGGACATTTGGATTGTTTCCATATCTTACCTACTATAAATAATGATGCAATAAAATGAGAGTGCAGGTATCCTTTTAAATTAATGTTTTTGTGTTCTTTGGGTTAGATTGCTAGGAGGGGAGTTGCAGGGTCATATGGTACCTCCATTTTTAGTAGTTTGAGGAACCTCCACACAGCTTTCCATAGTGTTTGGACCAGTTTTTATTTCCACCAGAAGTGTAGGAGAGTTCCTTTTTCTCCACATCCTCACCGTTTGTTGTTGCTAGTTTTTTTTAATATGTGCCATTCTCACTGGTGTAAATTGGTATCTCATTGTGGTGTTGATTTGCATTTTCCTGATTACACTGATCAACAAATTTTTGCAAAAGTCATATTACTGAAATAAAATTAGTCATTTCCTATCAGTTTGTATGTGCTCAACAGGAATATGACAGTCAAATTCTAATTTTGGCTCTAGTTTTTTTGTTACCTGCAATAATAGATGTTTACATCATGAAATATATGCCAATAGTAATAGGCCTACGGTAATAGTAATAGGCCTACCTGTAAAAAATCAAGTCATAGACTACTTCTTAGATTTCTTCTCTTGTCTCTTGTACAGCTGTTCAGGAACAGAATAGATGGAAGATGGTTTCTATTGTGCAAAAGTATAGTCTTAAGATTCAGTTTCGAAGAGTCTAGAAATAGTCTCCATTCTTGGTGGGTCATGAGTGATTTCTAAGGCATTCATGAGGCCCTCAATATAGGAACAGAATACCAGAATATTTTCCTTTCTGAAAAAGGGCTCCAATTGCTGGTGGCGCTTTCGCTATAAAGTCATTGTGACATCTTCTTCTAAAAGATTCCATTGTTGGAGTCTTGATCCTAGCAATTCTGCCTTGTTCTTGGATAAGTCCAAGTCACAAACCAGGTCATTTAGTTCTTCCTGTGTTAGTCTGTGTGGGGTTGATGATGCACCACAGTGAAAATCTGGATTACTGCATGCTGATGGAACAGGAGAAGAACAGGTTGGCTCACCCTTGTCCTCATCAGATGAATCAAGAGAATATTCTGCTGGAGGTTCTGGAATAGGAAGTCCCTCGCCATGTGGAACTGGTCTCAATGCAGACGGAATGTTTGGGTAGACTATTCTCAATTTCTTTTGCTTTGTTATTCTGCCAGAAAGAGGAGGAACCAAGCAGAAGTAACAGTCTTTGATGTGGTTGCTTGGCTCTCTCCACACCATGGGGACTGCAAACGGCATTGATGGTCTTTTACCATTGAACCACTGTGAAAGCTGTGTTGTACATGTAGCACAGCATATATGCGGGTCCCAAGGCTTGTCTTGGTCACCAACTTTGTATCCGAAGTCAAGATGATAAGCCTTCTTCACTTGAGAAGTGATACTTTTCTTCTGGTTGGCAAATGTCACTAGAATAGAGCAGAAATTGTCCACGCTATTAATGTACCTTCGAGGCATTCCTGTTCTGTATTGTGCCTAAATGGATAAAATAATAACAGTTCTATGGAACAGTAGCTTCAACTGTCTCGCACAATGTCTGAAATATTTTCAAGGCTCAACCTTTCCGACAGGGCTTTCTATAGTGCACTGCTGACGTCAGCTTACTTCAGCAGCCGCATAGCAGCAGTAGTGCATTGCATCAGAAAATGATGCAATCAACTCTGGATGATGTGTGCATGATGGTGTAATATTGCAATGTGATGAAGTATTACATCATTCTACGTTGATCGAGGATGTTGTTGCAGTCCTACTGGATAAATTTACACAGTGACACATATAAAATGAATTATATGAAATATCTTTAAAATGAGAGCTAATAAAAAATTTTCAGGGTTATATTCATGTTCAGCACACCAAGATACTACAGATTAGGGCCTTTTTAAAAAAATAATATATATTTTTATTATTATTTATATCTTTTACATTTTGTATTCCCCTTGGGTAACCCACCACCAATTCACCCATGATCCATCTCCGTGGTCCCTTGTGTCCTTTTCTACTCCCATTTTGTGCCGATTAGGGCCTTTTTAAGTCAGTTACGCTCTCACTGTTGACCAGTGCTATAAGTGATTTCAACATTTTTTTTTATACCTATTGGCCATTTGCATTTCCTCCTTGGAGAAGTGTCTTGTTAGTTCTTCTGCCCGTTTTTGACTGGGCTGTTCTCTTTGTTTTTGTTGAGTCATGTGAGCTCTTTGTAGGTCTTTGTGATCAGTCCCTTATCAGTTATATGCAGTGCAAAAATTTTCTCCCAAGCAGTTGCTGAGATGTATGTCATTTAGGTTTTGCCTATATTTTCTTCTATATATCTTATTCAGGTTTATTTTCATTTCTTTTATCCATTTTTGTGTATGATGTGAGGTAGTAGTCTAGTTTCATTCTTTTGCATGTGGTGGTCCAGTTTTCCCAGCACCATTTATTAAACAATAAGTGGTATTATTTTATGATTCAGGCAAGTGTACTGACTGTAATGCATTTGTTGTTGGCTACAGTTGGTACATAGAAGTTGTTGGACCAAATGGGGCATGGAAATGAAAAGAAGTACAAATAAGCATATCACACTGACATGAGAACTTAAAAGGAAATACAGAGAAAGTTAATACTTGATGATGCTGAGAGGATAGAACAAAACTTTGGATATGTTTATCTCATAAAATTGTAAGGTAATTAACTTTTGTGGTTCCTCTGTTCAACTTTCAGTTCAAATTGGAAGGTGAACAGTTAGGTACAAGTGGTAATGCCAATGATATCTGGCACACTGTCTATCCCTGTCAGGATGTTTAAGCCTAAGATCTCTAGGGATGGACATTCTACAAACTTCGAGGAGGATATGTTAATTTTTTTCTAGTAGTTTTTTTTTCCTAATAATTACTTCCCTGTGTTGTCATTGACAATTCATGTGTTAAGTATTTTGAGATAGTTATTTAATGCTTTTACTGGTTTTTTATTAGAATTGTGGAATGAGCATGGAGTAGACAATCCGAGCTTGTTTTGAAGCTTAGCTTCATAAGTTATAAATTTTGAGTTTTTGGGTAAGTTAACTTCTTTGAGTCTTTTCTCTTTGTAGAATAGGGAATGATACCTGTTTTGTAGAACTCTAAGAATTAAAATAATCCAATGCCTAATAGAGTGCCCAGCACTTAATAATTATAACATACCTAAGGCAAGTCTTTTGTTAAATGTCCCTTCAGCATATTTAGTGTGTTTTCTCACCTATGTATGTTTTGTCTCCCCAAGTAATTTCTGTCTCAGTCAGTCTCTCTCTCTCTCTCTCTCTCTCTCTCTCTTCCACACACAAACACACACACACCCCGGTCATTCTCTCTTATGCATGCGTGTGTACAAACACACACACACACACACACACACACAAACTTTTACTTAAAAGTTCCTAGTGTCTGTTCATTGACTAAATTCCCCACGCACCTGTTATTTCTTACTACTGGAGCAATATGGAGTCTCATAGTTCTGAGTTGCAGATTTTCAATTTTACTTTTGTTTTTGCAGTCTAAGAGCATGTTTGTTATTTTATTTTTAGCATTGAGTCATTTGGTTGATTTACATTAAGCTGACAATCAACTATTTTCACCTAAGTGACTTCCATCTTGGTTTTCTCTACTTAGAACTTCATATAGTTGGTTTCTCCACCTACCTCCCCATCTTATTACGAACTTCTACCTTTGTCTTTGTGGGTAGTTATCATGCTGTTTATGAAAATTAAAACTTTCTTAAATTAAAAAAAATACAAAACTGTTATGTTAAGATTATAACCTAAAAAAAATCCATAGAGAAAAATATGGTATAAAAATATGTATTTGGGGTGGTGAGACACACCCCAGTGTCTTCATCAGGTGAAGAGGCAGTAAGCTAGAGGGAGAGTGCAAGATATTGTCAACCTCTTGGATTCAAATCTCACTCCTGTTGCCTGTTGGCTGTGTTTGTCCTTGGGCCTGTTTTTTATTTTTATTTTTTTGTGCTTCAGGGACTAATAATAATAATAATGACAACAACTTCCTAGGATTTTTGTTAGGATTGAATAAAATAATACAGGCTGTAATACAGTTATAGCATAGTAAATGTTCAAATGTGTTGCCTGTTTTGATGAAATAGCTTCAGACTGTAGCAGTTTGTAAAGCAATTTATTCCATGGACAGCATTCTTGAGGGCATAGCATAAAAATATGAAACATACTTAGTTTGTACTTCCTCAAGTTGCTTAAACTTTGGTGAGGAAAAGAGACATAAATAAGGATGGTATATGTAGTTAAGGTAGACCTGTTAACAGAGAAAGAAGATTAAATCTTGGGGATAGGAGCATCTTAAAAGTTAGCCAGAACTATAAGCGAGCCAAACAAGAAATGAGAAGGAGAAAATAGCACATAAAACATAAACAAAAGCAAAAACTAGCAGGCAACCATGAATAAGAGAGATTCTACAGGGGAGGGGAAGGAAGAGAGACCAAAATCGGGGAGAAAAGAGCACAAGGGACTATGGTGATGGTTCACAGGTGAACTGGTGGTGGAAACCTACGGGGGATACACAATAATGTAAAGGATATAAATTAAATAAAAATAATAAATAAATAAATAGAATGAGACCATTAAAAAAAAAAAAAGGAGTTAGCCAGAAAGGGAAAATAGGTGATTTGTTCCATGTATAACAAACAGAAGAGGAGAGTCTAAGTGGTGAGGAACCATGTGAAGTTCATATTACCAGGGTAAACAGTATGCATGGGAGGTGAATCTAAAGAAATAGGTAAGAGCTTAATCTTAAAGCCCTCTATGATATTGGAGGCAGCGTAGACTTTTTCTGGGACAGTGTGGAGTTTACTAAAAATTTCAAACAGGAAAATTATCAGGAGGTAAGGAAACTCCTAGATAATCCAGGTAAGAGATGATAAAGAAGCAGCAGTTCTATTACCTGGAGGACTTTTGTGATACCAGTCAAATGTTCAAATGTTCATTTCCAGAACATTTTTGTCATCCCAAGCAGAAACTGTGTACCCGCTAAACAAAAATAACTCTATATTCCCTCGTCTTCCCAATCCCCGAACCTCTATTGCATTTACTGTCTCCATGAATTTGACTGTTTAGGTACCCCATATAAATGGAATCATAGTGTGTGGCCTTTCATATCTGACTTCCTTCACTTAGATTATTGTTTTTAAGATTCATCCATGTTGTACCATGTATAACTATTTAATTTCTTTTTAAGGCTAAATAACATACCATTGGGTGTGTGTATACACACACATTTCTTTGATTCTTCTTTTGATGGACATTTGGCTTATTCTGCCTATTATGAATAATGCTGCTGTGAATATATGTTTAAGTTCCTGCTTTCTATATACCTAGAAATGGAATTGCTACATCGTGTGGTAAAATTGTATCTTAAAAAAGTTTTCCCAGTGATTTTAAAATATATAGCCATAACAGTGGTATAGAGCAAGGGTGCTTAATCTGGAGATTACTTAAATTGTTTCAGTGGGTTAGTGACTTCTTGGGACAATGTATGCCTTATTTTGTATGTATATGGTTTCTTCGTTTTGGCTGCGTTCAGATTCTCATAGCAGTTCATGACACCAAAGTGGTGCTAAGAACCACTACAAAATCTAATTTTAAAACATATAAAGATTTGAAAGACATTTCTCCGAAGAAGTTGTTCAATCACATGAAAAAAAAAATGTTCAACATCATTAGTTATTAGGAAAATGTAGATCAAACCAGCAGTGAGATACTACTTTATATGATAGCTATAATAAAAGGAAAATTAAAAATGTTGAGAAGGATGTGGAGAAATTGGAACCCTCATACATTGCTGGTGGGAAAGTGAAATTGTAGATTCACTTTGAAAGCAGTTTGGTGAATCTTTAAAAAGTTAAACATAGAGTTACCATATGACTCAACAATTCCATTCCTAGGTATATATCAGAGAGAACTGAAAGCATATGTCTATGCAAAAATTTGTACACAGATGCCCAAGGCAGCATTATTCCTAATACCCAAAAGTAAAAACAACTAATCCATCAATTGATGAGTCAATAAATAAGATGTGGTATATCCACACATTGGATATCTGGTCATAAAAAATAATAAAGTGCTGATATGTGTACAGTGTTGCTGAATCTTGAAATGATGGAGCTAATTGAAACAGTGAGACAGAGAAGACCACATATTATATTGGTTGCATTTATATGAAATATCAAGATTAGGCAAATTCATAGAGACAGATTAGTAGTGATGGCAAGGTATGGGGAGGGGAAAGAATAAGATAAAATTGCATAATAGGTATGGTGGTTCCTTTGGAGTGATAAAATGTTGTGGGATTAGATATGGTGATGGTTGTATAACTGTAATTAGACTAAAAGCACTGAAATGTATATATTAAAAAATAATGAGTTTTATGCCTTGTGAATTTATACCTCAGTACAGCTAGCTGTTCAAAATAATTATTAAAAAGAAGACAGCTTCTTTTTAAAGAGCAGATTGAACTGGTAAGATGGAGGCCTGGATAACTCTAAACAAGAGGATCCCACAGGAGATAGTTAAGTAGGTTAAGAGGAAAACCTATGGAGTGCTGTGTCATGGACACCTCGGACTAGAGAAATTCAAAGAGGAACCACTGGGGATGCAGGTATGAGTGACAAACGCAGCAGAAAGCCTTGGTAACATAACATGCGGTACACCGAAGTTTTGTAAATTTGGCGTTCAAATGTCATGGAAGACTTGGGGGGGGCAAATTCAGTGGAGCGATGGGGGAAGAAATGTAATTGTTTTGGATCATGGAGTGAGTGGAAGGGGATAGGAATACACTATAGGCCTGTTTTCCTTTATTTGAATCTCAAAATTCTCTGAAAATGGAAAGGTTTTTGTAATTCATTTGGCAGTGAAACCTGACCTGAATGGATGTGAGATGATTTACAATCTTCATTTGTCCCACTTAGTGTGAATATTCATACATTTCACTGCAGAAATAATATTGAATTCAATTACAGAATGCTTCTGCAGGCCCCTGTGGAGATGTTATGAAATATGGGATATGCCTTGTATTCTCTTTCTAAAATTAAAATATAGCTATCTATGTGAATTCTGAATTCTGTAGCCCCCAAGTGTTTTGAATAAAGGACCTGTAGTGTTTGGGCAGATCTGGGTATGAAGGAGCGATGTGACACTAGTATTAGCTAAAGAAGGACTCAGACACTGGGAACGGGTTTTTTCCCAGGATGGAAATGACCTGAGTATGCTTGTAGGTTAAAATAGAGAGGATGAGATTGACAATTTGGTAAAGAGAAGCTTTGCAGCAAAATCTCTGAGAATGTGGGGTGGGGATATGAAATGGGGTTGTTATGGTTGATGCTTATGAGAGGTGGACTCACACATCTCTGAGACATGAGCAGTGATGTTAAAGCTAACAGTGGATATCTTTGTCAGTAGGGGGAAGGGAAGTTGAGTAAATGAAGTTGAATGGACATTTGCTGAAATGATAAAAGCTGGAAATAATTCTTGGGGTAAAGAAGAGAAGTTGATTCAAGAACAAGTGAAAGGTTTGTAGAACAGGACTATGGGCCTAAGGCAAGTTTAGAAACCTTGAAATGTCTGCCCCTTAGCTGTATGATCTTCACCATCTGTGCTCAGCTTCCCATTTAAAGGACTGGAAAAATCTTGGAATTTAGTTTTGCAGAATGAATCTGTGAGAGGAGATGTGTGAAAGGGAACTGAGAGTGATGGGGGGCTGGTGGTGGATCAAGCTGGGTAAAGTAGGAAATTAGATGAGCAAAAGGGGCAAGACACTAGATTTCTTCACACATCGGGAACCATGTACCGAAGAGGTGGATGCCAAACTCGTATGCTAAAAGCTATGAAGAAAAGTCACATTCAGAAGAAAACAGTACCAAAGAATACTCAAGACAATGCCAAGGATAGTGCCAAAGTGGGGGACAGGTTACTGTTTGTGAGCTGACAACTGCAATACCACTCAGATTCAGGCAATAACAATAATGAGGTTTATTTGATAATCAGGAGATTGGGAAAACAAAGAGTTTCTAGGGCTACAGTAGCCTCTTTCTCACCCTAGATAGTGTCCTAATCTCCCCTCCCCCCCCAAAAAAAAAGGCTGCTTGTGCAGGCTGGTACCGTCTCATCAAAAAAAGGCCTGGAGCTGGAGGCACACCAGCAAGCAGTGGGCCAGGGCCCAACTCATGGTGGCAGCGGGAAGTGCTCACAGGTGTGGCTGATGAGAACACTGAAGCTGCCCACAGCAACATCCGAAGGCCAGGCTGGACAGCACCGGCACTGGGCTGGACAGCAACAGAGGCACTACACGGCAGGCAGTGCTGGATGATCAGAAGCAGCGGACACCTCCCATAGGTGACCTTACATGTTGTCATCGGGAGGCAGTGCCAGGGACTCCAGTGACTCAGCTCTTTGTGAGCTATTGGTATGAACTAATAGCCAGCAGCTTTTGAGACTCTGGGCCTTGGGCCAGAGATGCTCTTTGCAAGTGATGTCAGCAGGACATCATGTAGCAGCCAGGTCTCTGCAAGATCTGTGGAGGTCTGCGAAGGTCTACCGAATCCCATGGAGGTGGACTTCTTCAGAGGCCTTCCTTTGGAGGCCGGGAATAGAATCAATTCAATCTGGCTCTTGCTCTGCCTTTTATCCTCTTTCAGGGTCCACCACCCTACAAGCTGGGTTGGACCATTTTCAATCCTCAGCATTTGATTGGTGCCTGTTAGCACAGGTCTGCTCATTCCATTTTTCAATCCAGATAATTTACCACCATGAATGAAACTGAGTTCAAACCTAGTTGGTCCATTTATTATCCAGGAACCAAATGCAAAAGGGAAAACCTGGTGCCTGCACAGAACCCACCTTCTGAGTTCAGGGCAGGTTCGTTTGCTGGAGGACTCTGAGGGGCCATGGCCGGAGGCAGCCTCAGTGGGGCCAGAGCGCCCTGTACTCAGTCGACCCTTCAGTGGGGCCGGGTGTGACAATGCAGAGTGGCCTGCAGCAGCACTGGGACCTGGTTCCAGCTGCTGCAGGGTGGCCTCTGCTGGGAACCTGCCATGTCGGCCAGGCACACCATTGGCCTCACTGCCTGCAGGGCCCAAGGTTCCCCATAGACTAGGGGTTGTGGGGTTTGGGGTTTGTCTTCTTTGCCAGGGCTTCCTCTGTGGAGGGGCAGCCTTGTTGCTGCATCCCCAGTGGGTCTGCATGCACTGGGGCAGCTTGGCAGGGGAACCACCTCTCTTGCCACCTCCGTCACTCCCAGCAGCCTGAGCCCCAGTGGGTGGCATGCAGTGGAGAGCCCACTGCTTCTGCTGTTTTTTAGAGTGGCCTGGAGCTGCTGGCCACACACAGCACTTGGGCATTTGCTAGGGGCCCTTCCACCACTGCAATCTGAGGGGATGCTGCCTGAACCCTAGGAGCTCTCGATCTGAAACCTTGCGAGGGCAGAGGGAGAGGCCCCTAGCTTCTGTCACTACTGCACAGTGAGGGTGGGGGGAATCAGGTTACAGGATCAATTCTGAGTGATAAGGTTCAGAGTATGATCTTAGGAGGCAGTGGCTGAAGTGAAGTAGAGATGGACTTTGTTGGAGTTGAGACCTGTGAGGAAAGGTGTAAATGCAGAGGTTTAAATGGCATGTTGGTAAATCTTAGACAGGAACATTAGTAGAGGATGTTCCATGGCAGGGATTTCAAAGAAGCAGAGATTTTTGTACAAGCCTAGTGGCCGCTCTGAGAAGTGTGGAGAATATAATCCATCTCCTATCCCTAATAAGTGTACTAGGAAAGAATAAGCAACTTCCCAGGCTGGACAATAGGGGTAGCCTGTAAGGGGAAAAGCTCAACATTCTTTTAATATTCTGGTAAGGGTGTAGGTGAAGGTGTTACTACAGAGCAAGAATTTTAAAGGGCACAGGGGAAGATGTGGGATGGAATAGAATTGTTATAGATTGTATTAAGGAAGAAGCACAGGACAGAATGAGAATAACTCGATACACTAGAATAGAATGTTATGAGGGTCTTACCTATTGTTTTTTAAGTTGTGTTTTTGTCTGTGTTCACATTTTTTAATGATAAAAAGATACTGAATAAATTACTGTGCGAGTTCAGATCCTATATTCTGGACTGCTAATGTTAAGAATTTTAAAAAATTAATATTATATTCTAATTTGATAGCTCTGCTTTGTGTCATTTATATAAATAGATGCTTTTTTCAAGTGACTAATTAAAAAATAAATTAGACTATACTGGAGAACTTGGCTTTGATTATAATAATCAGTTAATTAACAACAGGAATGGTATTCCACCAGCATTGACTAATTCTTCCTTGTTACCTGGTGCGGTCGTTGTAAATGCTACTCTTTCTTTTCGGTCAGTGCTGGGCAGACTTCAGCTGATCACCGGGGATAAATCTACAGGGGGTTTTGATTTTGATGATCTGAGGTGGACTCAGGAAATCCATATTTTGAAAGGCTCTTGGGGTGATTTATTAATAACCAAATTTGGGAACCGCTAGTGGAACCCACATTGTGCTTTAGTCTCCACAGTAGCATAGTGTCAAATGCTTAGTCAACTTGAACATACCATATATGCTGTATCCGTGACTTGACATTGTTCTATCAAAATAAAAAGAAAGTGCTTATAAGCATTTTAAAGATATACAATTATTAGTAATCAGCTTAAATTATAAAATAATATCCTATAATCTTTAAACTAACAGTCTTTAAAAAGTCTTAGTACCCATTAATTGAGCAGTCTAGTGAGATGAGACCTAACTATCTTGCTGAGATGGTTATAAGTGAATACAGCCTTTGGGAAAAAATTTGACTGTTTACCTGAAGATTTAAATATGGTCATGTACCCTTTGATCTAGTAATTACTTGTCTGAGACTATTCTAGTTAAGCTATTGATTATTGCTAATGATCAGATAAGAATCAGCCTGTATATGAATGATATTTATCAGTTATTTGTAGTGCCAAGAATTAGAAGCAATCTAAGTGGTTAGCTGCAGAAAATGTTAAATATTTTATGGTGTCTTCATATGATGATATATTACAAAGCCATTAAAAATTATGTTTATGAGGACATTTAATGTCATTTTAGGAATAACGTTAAGAAAACAAGCATCTGTAAACTTGCATATACAGGTTGTATATGCAATACATAAAAAAAATTTAATAGGGATTCTCAGGGTCATAGGAATTTATGCAGTTTTATTCTTTAGCATTTGTACTTTATAAATTTTTACTCTAAGAATGTGTTAAAATTAAACATAAATAATAAAAAAAATTAAAAATAATACTCTTAGTCTAACCTCTTTACAAAAGGAATAGGACAGTTCATTTGAGATGAATCATTGTTAGAGAAGTCTTTCTTGCTAGTAATAATCACCAGTGTGTTTTCTAAATAGTAGCAAACCATCCATTTATCTATTTCACAATTTTGCCTGGTTATCAGCATCAGACTTGATTGCTTGTGGGAGTTTTTTGGTCATTATTTTTTTGTTTTTATTTTTAATAACAGCTTTGTTGAATATAGTTCACCTAATATAAAAAGTCACCCTTTTAAGTGTGGAATCAATGATTTTTAGTTTGTTCACAGGTTGTGCAAGTATCACCACTATCTAGTTTCAGAACATTTTCATCAACCCAAAAGAAACCCTATACTCATTAGCAGTCACTTTCCATTTCCCTTTCCCCTTAGCTCTTGGCAACCACTAATCTGCTTTCTGTTTCTATGGATTTGCTTATTCTGGATATTTCATAGAAATGCAGTCATACAATATGTGGCCTTTTGCAGTATTCTGTTAGCTAGTTTTCAGCTTCTCTTCCCTACACTCTTGAAAATTCATTTATAACACTACCATGCTAATATTTCCAGCATAATTGATTTTAACACCTCTGGCTCAAAACTTAATTCTACCTAGGGTTTATTAAATCAGCAGTAACTACTGTTCATCCTATCATTGAAGGTTTTCTACATTCTGACTCTTTGAAGTAGGTACTTAGTGGTATTGGGTCAATAAATGAATTCAATGAATACAACATGCTCTACTTTATTTCTCCCTTTTCTTCTTCCTCAGAAAGGAAGATAATTACTGTGAATTAGTCCTATTACATGTCACTGATGGGGCCAAGAAAATTTCTCTCTCAGATTTAGGGCAGTGGCTCTTAAATCCCAGGAGGTATCAGCCCCCCGGGGAGGATTTGTTAGGATGCTGCAAGACCTCCAGAGTCCCTCATTTGGTGAGCTGGATTGGGGCCAGAGCTGAATTTCTGCATTTCTGACCCTTAGTTCCTAGGTGGCACTTTGAGAACCACAGTTGTATGGCAGCTCTGTAGACTGTGACAGCAACCTGGGAGGAAAAGAGGTAGGGTGAGGAAGGAAAGCTCCAGACTGCCCAATTCCCAAGGCCCATGACCAGGTAGTCTCACCCTACAACTCTAGCCTAGCTGTGCTTTTGTTAACTGTACCACTTGGGCGCCCTGCGAGTATCTCATATCCTTTACTACCACCTCATCTTCACTTTAAAAAATTGAACCCATTCTTCAAAACCCAACCCAAGAGTTCATAAAACTTTTGCTAAGGCTCCTCACAACAAGAAGTAATTTTCCCTCATTAACACTGTATTTTTCACATATACTGTATTCCACACTTGTTTGTTCTTCCTAAATCTTTCATTTTTTGAGACTGAGTTCTGTTTCTTACTCAGTGATTGTGTCACAGTGTCCATTGTGCACAGTAATTTACCTTTGGCAGCTGCTCAGTAATTATCAGTGCAGTGGAACATCGGAAGGAAAGACATGCAAGTAGATTTTAAATTAAAACCCTGTAATTTAGGTGATATTTTTAATACCAAAAAGAGACCTGTATTAATTAGAAACTTAACCTTGTATAAAACTTAATTGTCAATTGTCCAAATACACTTTCTGCCTTAAGTAATAATCATTGCTCTAGGTTTTGAAACACTGACTTAAAAGAAAACACCAGACTAAAGAAATCATTTGCCTGTGCTTGGGACACATATACCATGAGTTGTTAGACTTCTGAGAGCTAGCTTAGTTCTGTTTGCAACACTCTAGCCTAACTGGAACCTGTGAGTTCTAGCATAGTGAATTATTATCCTTTTGATTTAAGTACCAGACCAAAAAAAATGTATATTACAGTTTGCTGTCTCTGTGGTGTCAAGCAATTATCTTAATTTCTCTAAAGTTTCATTTCATGCTTATTATGTGCCAGCTGTAGTTAAATAAGATATAGTAGGCTTACAGATCTTTATCCATTGATGTAAGTTATCTAATACAATTGTTCTTTACTGTCAGTGCCAACAGCTTTTAAAATTAATAACAAAAAGAGTAGAGAACAGCAAATTATACAATAGGAGTTTCTTTTAGTCTTTCTAATGCTTATTGTAGACCATCCTTTAGCACTAAGTTTAAATTTGTATTAACTATCCAAGGGATAGTTAAAAACTACCGTTCTAGTTATATTTTTAGTTCCACAAAATGCAATAGCTCTTCCTCTGGCGCTATAAAGGCAAGAACCCCCTACCCACCCACTCTATTTACAGCTTTCCAGGCCAGCTCTATGCTTCTTACAGAAGTTTGTCAAAACTTGAGGAAGCTCTGGCATCTGATCCTGAATAGTGATATTGGAGGCTGTTTTTGTGTTCCAAGTCTGATACTTAAGCAAAAAAATAAATCTCTCATAAATTACGGTATGATTAGTTTTGATGGTTAGTTTCCAAAACCCAATATTTGAGAGAAAGAAAATGTTTAAAGTAGGTGTTTTAACTCATTTGCAGATACCAAGGTAATTTTATAAATGCTTTCAAATAATGTATATAACTTTTCAAATTCTAGTAATTTGTGTATCATTCTGTATTTGTTATTTGCAACTAAAAATGCTTAATTCAGCTTATTTTTATAAGACCAAATTGGTTTTTTTTTTTTTTTTTTTGGAGGAGGGGGTCTTAGTTGATCCGGAGCTGACTTTTTCTATTTTTAATGGCACATATTGCCTCCAAGCAAACTCTATTTGGCGTTATTGAAACTCTCAGATCAAAGAAAAGTTTGTGGAAATTTGTATGGTGAAAAATGAACCCGAGGTCCTCCCAGCAAGCCAAATTTGTTCTTTTTGTTCATTTTCTGCAGCTGTACAAGAGTACTAGAAAATTGGGAAAGAGCATGAAAAAAAGAATATTTCAGAAGAAGACTTACCCTAATAAGGAAATATAACTTAGATTTCCAAAAAGGACTGCAACAGTGTACTGCACCAATTCTCATCTAACCATAAACATTTAATTTGGTTCCCATACTTGTCCTTGGAATGGATATGCTTGAAAGTTTTGCTCCTACTCTGTTACTGTTTGATGGAGATAAAGAACTCATGAGAAAATTTGGAGCTAAGTGTGAATGAGAAAAATGAATAAATAACAACAAGCACCTTAAGTCTCATCTCTAGCACCCAGGAACTGGAGTGGGAGGCAGCAGTTGTGGGCGTGGGGCCCCATGCAGAGCTGACTTGAGGGGCTGTAAAAATGCCAGAATGCCAGGACCCTCTCTGGGAGAGAGGCAACTAATGATATAGGAGGAAGAAAAGTGTTACTTCTCTTTGTGTGCCATGACGGGACAGAATACAGGTAGCAACAGCAAGTCTGTGATTTACAGAGGGGAATGCAGTTCATGCGCTTATTAGTTCAGCCTACCAGTTCAATGAAGGTTAAGAAAATCAGAATTTACACAGAGCTAACCTGAAGGCAGAGGTCATTCATTCATTCAACAAATACTGAATACCAGTTATAAACCAGGACAGTTATAGGTATTAGGGAATACAGCAGTGAATAAAACAGACCCAAGTTTCTTGTCCATGACTTTTATGTTCTAATAAGGAAGGGGGTTGGGGTGAAATAGTAAAACAAACAAATATTTACTGTATCAGATAGTAATTAGAGCTGTAAAGAAATGAAGTGTACTTAAGATAGAGTACAGTGTAGATGGGGGTGAAGGGTACAGTTCTACATAGGTGGTCAGGGAAACCTGATAGAGTGATGTCTGCCCAGAGATCTTTCAAGCAGAACTCTTAAGTCTTAATGAAGTTTTGGTATGCAACCATTAAAGCAAATTTTATGAAGAGTTGTACAATATAGTAGTTAAAAGCACATCCTTTGGAACTCCTGGAATAACACATATTAGTTATGCTAATTATGTTAATTAACTTGTTTGGACCTAAGTTTCTTCATTTATAAACTGTAGAAGTAATAATACATACTTTTTAAAGTTTATTCAAATAGGCAACACAACTATAAAAGATTAGGAAAAAGTACTAAAGACCTGTACCTCATAAGCACTTGAAAGAAATCTATTTTAAATTAACAAAAAGTGGAAATAGTAGACAATGCTTAATTATAGACAGGATTCATGCAAGAAAAACTGTCTGAAACTCCAATGGAGACTGAGAAGCAAGTGCATATTTTTATGTTTAAGGATTAAAGTAGTGGGTATCATTTTCTATAATTGCTCTTGGTAACTGACTTTTTAAATTAACCAATTACTACTTTGGGTCCAGAGGGAAAGAAGGCATTTACTGTTTTGAATGAAACTCCGAATTCTTGGTGTGCCAGAGAAAATTTCTAGCTGGTTTTGTTATTTCGATACTTCATAGTAAATTCATTAATAGCAGTAATACTCTGTTTCTCTTCAGGGAATAGTTGCTCATGAGCCGAAGCATGATTTCTTTTCTGCACTAGAATGTGGTTTTCAGCAGGGCAGGCATTTTGTCCATTTGGATCATGACACTCTCCTGTGTCTGCACCAGTGCCTGGCACAGCAAATATTTACTGAGTTCATAGATAATGTTTCTGAAATAATAGATTTTTATCTTACAGAAAGAAGTGTTTTTTATTTTGCAGTGATACCTGTTACGTTTTTAGCAAACAGAAAAGTACTTTCAAATGATATGTTTACTGTTTATAAAATTTAAATATGTTGCTTTCTCTAATACTCATAAATTTGTGTCTCTTCAATGGAAGTGTTAAATTATAGACACCTCAGTGCTCACATTACAGTGGTTAAGAATTGAGGGACTGTTTGAATTCACTCGTGAGCTCTAAATCTTACTGTGTGGCCTTGTCTTTTGTACGTGAATTTCATCATCTGTAAAATGGTGATAATCATAGGTTGTTACAAGAACTAAAGGAGTTCATATATGTAAAGTGCACAGAGAATTGTCTGCCAAAATAGTAAGCACTCAATAAATGTTAGTTATTATAATTACACCTGAGCTTGACTCCTGACCTGTCATTTATTATCTCGAAACTTGGGCAAATTATATATGGAAACACATCAGAAAAGTCAGATAATCTGTAAGGCGTGTGTATGTGTTTGTGTATGTACATAAAAACATAAAAATGTGTTTTTAAAAAGCAGGAAAATATGTGCAAAGTTCTTCAATTCATATGTATTCAATAAATGTCAGCCAAAACAAAACAAAAAACCAACACACAATCCAATAGCAGAGGACTCTTACATAATTTTTTTTTAAAATTGCAATTGGCATAATAAAAGTACCTCTGTAATTGTATAGGTACAGACTTATGTTGTCCTTGCCATTTCACTTTTTTTTCTGAGAAATTAGGAAGTTTAAATTTTTTTTCATAAATTAAAATGGGTTTCAGAATAAAGAAATATAATTGAATTTTAATCTGGGAAAGCTATGAAACTCAAACAAGTGCTACATTGTTGTTCTTAGTTTGATGACTTCTTTGCAGAATACTAAGCCTCCAGTGAAAACTGGTTTTCTGAACATTAAATAAGAACTAAGTATGCCCTGCTTAAAGGGGAAAGAATTGCTTACATGATGCAGCTTCTTCCCTCAAGGTTTTCTCATCGATGGCCTTATTGAAACCTAGTCTTGCTATTCCTGGCCATACTGGCACTGGCTGATGTTGGATGTATAAGCAGCCCAGTGACTGGCTATATTAAGGAACTTAACCTATGGGAATTCAGAGAGTAGAGACCATCTTACGCCACTGATTTCAGACTAGACATTTTCCCCCTGTTGGTAATGATAGTTTAGAACAACTCTGTGCTACTTAACATGTTCTGCACTGAATTTTGCTAAGATAAGACTTTAAGAGAGGATTTTTTTCCCTCCTTTTAAAAGAGAGATATAGATGATGGAACTGTGGCGGCAGTTTCAGTGAACATGAATTTAGCCATTTATTTGATTATTGTAGCATGTGTTAAAGAGCTGCTGCTGCCCATTTGCAGCCTAATGTGTTTATTACAGTCTTCCCAATGGCATCTTGAAGTGTCTCTCAGCTAAAAAATTCATGAGTATTATTGGCTTTCAGTCAGAAAATGGAATATGTCTTCTAGTTACTGTCTAATATACCACTTTAAGGCTATTATACAAAAGTAAATCTAAGAGCAGAGCACATTGAAAAAGAAGGAATTTTTAGCTTAAACATTTGTTTATGCACTGTTATTACTGTTCTGTGGAGTAAGAAGCAGCGTAAGAGAAGGTAGGTGCTGCCATTTTACTTGGGAAAGAATAGTTGCAGTAGTAGGACATATTATTTTCTTTAATTATGGAGCCAATTGTAAGCTTACTGTTTTTTTTTTAATTGAAAAACCATATCCTAATAATAGTGGTTTTTTACTTAATTGCAGTTAATTAAAAAAAAAAAGTCAAGTGTACACTAAGTTGCCAAAAGTAGTAAAGTTAAATTGAAGACTTATTTCCAAATAGGATAACTTTTATTCTGGATATTTATGAAATGAGTCTCCTAAAACTTTGCAACTTAACTCTTTGTCACTGTATGAATAATGTGCAGTTTTATTTGCAGATGCATGCTGTCATAAGTGAGGTAAATTACAATTTTATCCTTTGAAAAGGAAGAAGCAAAGATACTGTTAAAGACGTAAAGATGAAGTTCAACATGTTCTTATGATCTAGTAAAAAGTAGTAACACTGAGGGAAAAAATTAACAACTTACTAGTTAAAATTATTTTTGAAAAATTGTATTTTTAAATCACTGTGGTAAATGCATCACTTGCTTTGCCAATGGAAAAAGAAGTTTGATTTTTTCTTTGTGCTCTCATCTCTGCATTAGTAAATTTACATAGCTCTACTTATATTGTATTTGCATGTGTGCTGTGTTTTTGTTTGTTTATTGAATCAAGAATATGTCCTTTCATAATCAGTGTTTACTACATAGAATATTTAACTCTTGCCAAATATTTATTTAAATATTTATTTAAATCTTGCCAAAATAATGTTTGTTTTGGGTAATATTGTCCAGTTGACACTATTTGGAAAGAAGTATTTTCTCTCCTCTGTCAATTAAATGTCTTTACTGCTGTATTATTTTGCCACCTTCCAAGGTTTGTCCTACTCTGTTTTCTACATTTCGGGTATCTACGGCCTATAAGCGTATTTTGCATATTTAAGCACTAAATACTGTGTTTTCTTCAACTAATCACAGTCTGGCTCAGAAATTATGCTCTTGTACAATGAAAGGATCCCTTCTGGACCACAATTCACTTTGAGGGAGTAAATGTTTTGAGTTCAGCATGAGCAAATGTTACCGTTTGTGTTAAAGAACTAGCAAATGCATCTTTTTTGTTGAGGTGAGCTGCTGAATGATGGAATTCTCTATGCGAGTATTCTTTCATAATTTAATCGAATAGAAATGGAAAAATGTTTAAGGTCTGTGTATACTTCTAACATTGAGTATTTTTTAGTTGTGCAAAATTTGTGAAAACTGGACTACAGGTTGTACAACAATACTATGTATCTCTTGTAAAGAATTCAGAAAGAACCTGGAAGAATTTGGAAGTTGTGGAAGGCTTTTTGGTCTCATATCAGCAAATAGATAATTTTTCAAGCCATTCCTCCTTATGTAGCTGTTGATCTGTGAAGTTGTTTCAATAGCTCTTTGTATGTCATTTCACTATAAATTTAATCTCAAAGCAGGGGATTTCAGAGAGGACCTCCCTTCAAAAAAATAGTTATTGAAACTAGTAATAGAGAACTGATGTTAGATCACTTTATTGTGTTAGGATTTCAGCAACAATAAATTAGATGATCCTTATTTTGTAGTTGAATTTGTTCAACATATAATAAATCTGACAAGTTTACAGACTTTGTTTAGAAAATGGCCAGCACTGATAAAAAATAAAATGCACATTATAGTTTACATGAATTTGGTATGATCAACATGCTTTAATCTTATGAGTCTGTATTGTGAGCAACAGTTTTGTTACCTTATTAATTGTATTGATGAATTGCATGCAAGATGAGTAGAGTTTTTAACTGTGTTGAGCTTTAACATTTTATTTCTCATTTTAGTGTTATGCTAAGGATTTAACTGACTTTGTTTACTCTCCCTCCCCACATTATTACTTAAAAAAATAACTTTTCCTCTACTTTCTAGTTTATACAAGTTGTTATCAAAGGCTGTAAGAGAATGAAAGGCTGTCACAGTGAAAGCAGGACTATTGTTTTGTCATAGATAACAAGAATGGGCAAATTGAAACTTCTTTCCTAGTCTTGTCCTTTCACAACATCTGGTAGAAACAGGCTTGTTCTCAATGACTGTAATTACCATCAGATACCACCCAAGAGTTTACTGTGTCATTTTCAGTTTTTGTCATTTACATTGAACAGTTCCAGAATTGAGAGTAAAACTCTCAAGAATTTTAATTTCACATGAATGTTGAAAGCATGCAGAAAATGTAAGAAACTCTTAGTTTAGGTCTGCCTGCAGAATAAAACTGTTAAATCTTCAATGCTGCTCTTTAATGCCTCTATCTGTTACCTTTTCACTGGAAGTTAATTTAAAATTTTGACCTACAAAACTGCATCAAAATTCATATATCCATATCGTTTACTTTAGATGATATTTCTCTGAGTAAGTATATATCTATCTACCTATCTAATCTGTTATTCTTTCTATGTATGTGTGTATATATGTATCTATCTGTCTGTTACACTCTGGTTTTTATTTGCATCACTTGAGTGGAGGAAAAAAAATTAACCAACCTTTCCCCACCACACATTTTACTGTGAAATACTAACTCTTTAACACTTGCTGCCCGTGGAGCCTCACTTAGCACATTAAGAATATCAGTAAGTATATTCTAGATTAGAACATGTTCCTCTCTGAGTGCACCCCTTTAATGAGGTTCAATGTTATTTATTTGGTTCACACACTGAAGAGCAGGCCATGAATCCTAGTGTCTGTTCCAGGATTCCTACTACTTCTGGCCCCTTGGCAGGCAAGAGACGTGTGCAGGAGCCTGACATTGCCTGTCAGACATTCCCGTCTTCCTTGTCTCTCTGCTCCAACCTGAAATTCACTCCCTTTCCTTTTTTACCCCTGGGAGTATGTCTGCTTTTTTTCGTCGCTGGTTGACAAGTAGTGATTCAGAAGAGACATCCCCAGCCTGATAGACAAACCTGCATAATATGTCCACCTGTCCTTGACTTGGCAAATTACTACAGAGCCCCTTCCCCTCCTTTTTTTCTTTTTTCCTTTGGTGACTTAAAGGTTGTTTGGAGTTGTATATTGTTCACACATAGCCTCGGAAAATTGCTCAGCAAAACAGACTTAGGGGAAGACACAGACAGAGGGAAGTAAGCATATTCGTAAAGTTGAAGTTTGTGGATTTGGAGGAAATGTATATAAGGTACCATCATATAACAATATAAGGGAAAACTCAACTTACTCTAAGTTTAAATAACTTACTCTAAGAGGAAATTGATGATGTTTTAAAGCTACTAATAGAGTGGTTTGTAAGCCAGCCTTGATAAGATACCAAAATAAATGAACTGGTTCAATGATTTTACTCAGAGCAGAAAGCAATAGCTTCTTGCTTCATTCTTATCTCCTTCTAGTCCCCTTGTTGATCTATCAATACTGTCCCTTTATTCAGGGTTATAATTACTACTATCTATATTTTGGGAAATTTAAAGGTGGATGACTTGATGTTAATGTTAAATCCCCAAACTGAGTGTGTGTGTCTTTAAGTAAAAGTTATTTTAATTGTCTGTTGAAAAGCTTTCTGGTCTGTCTTATACTTTTTAATATTCTTAGGAATACTTTTAGGAGAAAGTGACCATTTTATCAACAAGCTTATTACATATAGGTCTAGATAGGATATTTTGTTCTATATTGAAGGTTATATTTTAATGAAAATTTACTTTTCTGGTTTATAGAAACCTGCTTCCAGGCTGAACATTCCCTAGGCCATTTGTTGAAAGCTTACTTAGATTGGATGAGTAATATCTTTTTTTAAGATGCTTGTAAGTGAAACCATGGGAATTTTGGTTCCAAGAGAAATACCGAAAGTGAATGTCCATAAGGTTTCATCTGGTGTTCAGATTTTTGCTTCATTCTCTGCCCTTTAACACCTTCCTACAATGCCCTGGCTCCCTTCACCATCATTAGTGCTTATACCTTCCTCCAGGTACCCTACTGGGTACCTCCTCTATCCCAGCCAGCAATGTGTTCCTCTTTTCTTACTCTCACGGTTCAGAGGAGTACGTGCCAATTGTATAATACCTTCACCTATTTTTACTTACTGGAGTTTTCCCTGTACACAAATTTATCTCCCCTCTCACCTGTTTCATTTTCTTGAAAGCAGCATTCCTTCTCATGGTCCTCATGACACTGAGCTTGACTTAGACCGTCAGGAAAGCAGTCTTTATTACCCCCGGTGATTTTTTTTTTTTTAGCATTTTTTTTTCATTTGTCAGAAATTTAACATGTCTGTTAACTTTGGAGTTATATTTTACTCTTTCGTATGTGCATGTTTCACTAACCCTCCCCCTAGCCTCCCCTGCCAGTATCCTATCCTCTTTGTTCCTCCCTGTTCCCTCTGGTAACCAGTATATTTTTCACTTGGTCTAAGAATTGTTTTTTCTGAAAGTACTTTGCCAGTAGGGTTTTTGCTTATTTGTATTCTATAGATACATAAAACAATTGGATATTTGTCCTCCACTTTCTGACTTGTTTTACTTATCATAATTACCTCAGGGTTCATCTATTATGCCCCCAAAGTTATTATTTCATGTTTTTTTTATAATAGTTGTATAGTATTCCATTGAGTATATATTCCACAGTTTCTTTACCTTGTCATTCGACACTGGACACTGTCAGATGGTTGGTTCTGTTTGTTGGTAAATGTGTGCAGTGCTGCTATGACTATAGTAGTATGTAAGTCTTTTTATATTAGTGTTTGCATATTCTTTGGGCAAATACCTAGCAGAAGTATTGGTGGCCCATATGGGGTTTCCATTTTTTTAAAAGGTATTTCCATACCATTTTCCACAGAGGCTTCACCAAATTTCATTCCCAACAGTGGATAAGTGTTCCTTTTTCTTTATATCCTCACCAACGTTCTTTTTGACATGGGCCATTTTCACAGAGGTGAGGTGATAATCTGTGATTTTGATTTGTATTTCCCTTACAATTAGTGATGTTGAGCAATTTTTCATATGCTTGTGGGCCACCTGAATGTCTTCTTTAGAAAAGTGATGATTTAAGTCTTTTGTGTGTTGTCTTATTGGATTGTCTGTGTTTTTATTGTTGGATTATATAATTAGTTCATATATTTTGGAAATTAGTCCATTGTCAGATATATGATACACAGATATCTTCTTGCAGTCTGTAGGTTGCATTTTTATTTTTCTGATGGTTTCTTTTTGAGGTACAAAAGCTTTCTAGTTTAATTTTTGCTTTTGTTTCCCTTACCAGTGGGGTTGTTGGCCTTTGTGTTGATGTTCTGTAGTATATCCCCGATATTTTCTTTTAAATGTTTTATAGTTTCAGTTCTTATATCCAAATCTTTACTC
The DNA here is from genome assembly GCA_004024925.1 of Scalopus aquaticus. Taxonomy (NCBI): domain Eukaryota; kingdom Metazoa; phylum Chordata; class Mammalia; order Eulipotyphla; family Talpidae; genus Scalopus; species Scalopus aquaticus. Next base: position 137,083 of record PVIJ01002414.1, on the reverse strand, counting down.
TGAATTAAGTTTTATGTATGGAATTAAGTATGAATCCAGTTTCACTTTCTTTTTTTTCGCATGTGGCTATCCGTGTTTCCTAGCACCAGTTGTTAAAAAGACTTTCCTTTCTGTATCTTAGGTTCATGGCTCCTTTGTCAAAAATTAACTATATTTGTGTGCCTTTATCTCTGAACTTTCTATCCTGTTTCATTGGTTTGTGTTTCTGGTTTTGTTCTCATGCCATACTGGTTTGATTACTGTTGCTTATAGTATAGTTTGAAGTCTGAGAGCATGATACATCCATTTTTCTTCATTTCTCTCAGGATTGTTGTGGCTACTAGTGGTCTTTTGGAGTTTCATACAAATGTTATAATTGTTTCTTTTATTTCCTTGAAAAAAGTCATTGGGACTTTGATAGGTATTGCATTGAATCTATAAATTGTTTTAGGTGATGTGGCCATTTTAGCAATGTATGTTCTCCCAATCCATGAACATGGGATATCTTTCCATTTTGGGGGTATTTTTTTCCTTCAACAGTCTTAATGTTTTCAATGATTAAATCCTTTATCTCCTTCATTAAGATGGTTTTCGAAAGAGAAAATTAAGATCCTAAATATGTAAACATGTGCAACTCAGATCTGTGGTTTCTCCCTCTGACCTGTGACTATGTGTTTGGAAAAAAGAATGGTTTATTTGGTGAGGAGATCCTTTACCTTAACATTTTAGTTAAGAGTAGGAGGAGTGTATAAGCCTATGTATAACTCCCATTTGTTAACCCTCTCAGTAGTCTGGTGATAATAGTTCCTAATGATTATCTCCATTTTACAGAAGAAGCAATTAAGGCATGAGAGATTGCTTCTTGAGGCCACATAAGTAATCAAGTGGTGGAGTTTAGAAATGGGTACCAACTATTAGCGTCTCTGCTTTATTGCCACTCAGTTAGTTTTGATGTTTAAATTATGTCTGTGAATTTCTTGGTAGCTAATAAATATGAAATGAAGAGTAACTAAGTGCTGATTACTTTTTTTATCAGTCCAAAACTGTGACCACAGTACAGGACCTTGGGACTTTGTTACATTACTCCCACCAGCAGGAAGTTCAGGCATTAGCTTTCAGTATTGTCCCCTCCTATGTGACCTCTTGAATAGAATGTGCTATTGATGCAACCTCCCTAAACTGATAAAATGTTTCTTCCTCTTACACATGACTCTTTAAAAAAAATTTAACTCCTCTATGCCCTTGAATCAGAGTTGAGGCCAGAAGTAGTTAGACCAAGCATCCCTGATTACACTGAAGGAAGCAGCCAGAAAGTTTGATGGGTATGTGACAGTGATGGAATGATCAGTCTTGGGTGGTCCTTTTTCACCCCACCTTCCTCTTTGTGCTTGCTCTTGATGAACCTGTTGCACTTTGGCATCTTCCTGAAGTCCTTAACCTTCTACTGACTTGCATTTACCTCTCTGATTTTGCTAATATCAAAAGGAAGAGAAGCACTAGAAAATAAAGGAGGATGGAGGCAACTTTAGAAGCTTTGGGATAACTGGAAGGGGAAACAGCATAGAATGGGAAAGATTTTTAAATGCAGATTTAAACTTTTGGGGACTACCTTCCCCCCACCCCTTTAGCAGCTAGTAAGTACCTTGAATAACAACCATCTTCAGTTTCCTCAAAAACTTTGTTATTTTAGAACTTAAACCTCTGTTACTTTTGTTCTTTGCATATTTAAATATTACTTGATTCTGCTAATAGTGACAAGTGTAAGTAAACGCAGATTCACTTATGTCCATTTATTTTCTTACTGAAAGGAATTCAGCAACCAGAAATCAGTAATTGTCCCCCTCTGTTAGGGTCCATAGCAATTTCTTAATTTCTGAGTACATTTTAAGACTTTTGAAGATAGCAGCAAAAGTCAGCTAAGGAAGAGAGAGTCAGGGGCAGCAGGATGTGAGAGGAAACCACCACCACCAAAGGCAGCTCAGGGAGGCAGCTGCCATGGAGAGAGGGCACTGAGGGAGGAGCAGCTAGGCAGCTGCTGCCAAGAGGAAGGCCCAGGAGACTCCAGAAGGAAGCAGGAAGATCCTCCATTTGAGGGGCAGGATGGGATAGGGTGTCAGATTTACCTGGTTAAGTTGGTAAAATTCAACTTAGAGGCATGGCACTACCTCCTCCCTGGCCTGCATGGGTGAGTTTCTATAGCACAGACTTCCCATTGGCCAACCAAATACAGTGACTGGGAGGATCTCCTTGCAACACCATAGTTTCCACATGGTGCAAGCTCCCTCAGAAACTGGAGGCTGGCTGCAGAAACACAGGTCTAGCAGATTGCAGTTCATGGTGCTGTCGAAATACTATTTCTGTTTTAAAAGCATGGGCCTAATGAGGTAGGATTGTTTATTTATTATATGTTAATCTTATCCATGTCCTAACCTTTAAGCCAGGTGTTAAAAAGAAAAAGGCAGTCTTTTCATTAGAAGATGTAAATGCTTACTAAAGTGTTTTCATTACTGTTGTCAAATTTCTGGTTGAAGTAAATTGTTATTGATAAATTGATCAGACACTTTATAATCAGTTCTTTTCATTCCCTCTTCCACCCTCTTGTTTTCTGTTTTAGTTGCTGATATGTGTTCAAGATGAGTGGGATGGGAGAAAATACCTCTGACCCATCCAGGGCAGAGACAAGAAAGCGCAAGGAATGTCCTGACCAGCTTGGACCCAGGTTAGAGTCACTGGAAACAGAATGAGTATTACCCATGAAAGCCATAAATGTTCTCCTTTGATACTTTCACAATGATTTTACACCAGATTCAAGTATTGTTTAATTTTTTCTTTTACATTTAAACCTTTGGATGTGCATTATTTACCTTACAGTTTGGACAGGGTAATCAGTTACAGATCCTATTATTCTTTACAAGAAAAAGGAAAACACATACATGTTTACCGTGTCGCTGGTGTACTTGACTCTTAAAAACCAGTTTATTATATATTTTGAGTTTTTCACATTTTCTTATTTGTTAGATCACAGAATATTATAAAGACAAGAACATCCCAGAATAAAAAAAAAGATTTGTTGATAACTTTGTGTTGGGCTTACTCTTGTGTTTTTTGGGGGGGAGGGAATGTCTTTTATTTCTTAATGTTAAATCTACCTGCTTTTTAGATGGTGACAAAGATAGTGGCTCTTCAGTGAATAAAACACAATTTTAAAGCAAGTTCTATCTAATATTTCTTGGGTAGAAATGTGAATTGTTATAACCTCCATGCAAGGTAATTAGCAGTGCCTATTAACATCATAAATGAATGTCCTCTTTGAACTAGTAGCTCCACTTCCAGGAATTTTCAAACAATATACCTTCACTCATGTAAAATGAGGTATGTATGAGGTTACTTAGAGCATTGTTTATAATTGCAAAAGATCATCCATGTGTTTATAAGGAGCTATTTAAACAGCTATAATTTATCTATAACCTGGAACATAATACAGCTATAGAAAAGAATGAGAATACTTTATATGCCAAACTGCCTTTAATGCTCAGGAGTCCTGATTGAGAAAACAGTTTGATAAAATGGAAACAATTGCAGAGGGAGAAGTTGTTCTCTTACCTATTGTTGTGCTGGTACCATAGGGAATGGGCATTTCTCTTTTTATTTCTCTTTCTGGTGCCTTTGGTTTGTGATACAGCCCCCCTTCCTCACCTGTTTTTATTATTTTCTGTGTATGTGGGAGCAGGGCAGTCATGGAGGAAAAGGATAATAGGGGTCCCAAATGAGAACTTAGTTCTTCCACACATGGCAAATACTCTCTCCCTTTCCCTGATTTAATAAAGTAGAAGCTAGGGATAAGAATCACACTCAGAAAAGTCAAATTCTGATCACTGCTCTCTCAGAAACTCATAATCTTGACAAGTCATGTAGCTTCTAAAACATGGAGAAATCATGTTCTTCTGTCTTATGTTTATTAGTTTATGAAAATAAAGCTATATATTTAGAGGTAAATATATGGAAGTGTGTTACAAAGTATACAATTGTATAATATTGTTATACACAGATAATTTTATAAAAATGCAGAAAGCTGCTACTTTTTTATTGTACTGTTTGAATGTAATTTAGTGGGTCCTTACTTGACAGAAAAAATGCATGCTGTTATTAGCTAAAGGATCTTTTGAGTTTGCTATTTTATCAAATTCATGAGAGAAGATCTTACCAAAATTTATTTACTCCTTTCCATTAACTTCTAAAAATTTTAATTGAACTTAGATTATTTCTATTTTGCTTGTCATTTAGTTTGGGCAGTTTTAACAAATACCGTAGGTCAGTTTCACTTTTGTTTCTAGTTCTGTTGTGGAATTTTGCATTAACTAAAAGCATTTTGGTTTGATTGCTAACATCCTGAAGAAGTCTAAGAAATCATAAAGAATTGTTTTAATTATTTTTATGCTTTACCAAAAATCTTTAAAATTTATACATATTATAATATTTCAATAACTAGATTAAATTCCCTGTCTTTTTCTAATCTTCAATATATTTTAAAAATGTATAATTATATATATAAAGCCTTCCTTGTTTTCCTAAAACATGCCCTTACTTATTCAACAATAAATTTGATGCCCATTTATACCAAGCATTATATTAATAAGCACAGTGGTGAGCAAATCTCCTTGATTATTGTTATTGTAAAACATGCAGTCCAGTGGGAGAGTCTCATTGAACAAATTGATTAAAAAGATCACATAAGTAAATACATAATTATAAAATAGGAGAGGGTGGATTTCAATAAAACATGCAACATTAGGTTTTTCCTCCATACGTCTATGTTTTTATGAGTAACTTTGCTATCTTTGTATTGAACTTGTTTAACATCTTATCTTTTTTGCATAATAGCATTTTTTCAAATTCATAATAAAAACAAGTTTCTTCTTTTTAGCCCCAAGAGGAGCACTGAGAAACGTAATCGTGAACAGGAAAATAAATATATTGAAGAACTTGCAGAGCTGATTTTTGCAAATTTCAATGATATAGACAACTTTAACTTCAAACCTGACAAATGTGCAATCTTAAAAGAAACTGTGAAGCAAATTCGTCAGATCAAAGAACAAGGTAAGAGAATGGAATTAATATTTTGGAGTGTTTAGCTGGTGTCTGGTTTTCCAGAAACTTCTGTGGGAAAAGTTCTTTTAATCCATTTCTTATGCTTAAATTATTGATGAGGAAATGAAGTCACAGTGGAAGATGAATGCAAGTATCACTTGCAGTGGTTTATAAATAGGCTTTATATAAAATTCAACAATTCTCCAAAGACAGAGGAGTCTGAGGTGAGGCAGGGTGATGTAACTTTTCATCTAGTAAAGCTCAGTTAGGTGCCCACTAATTCTCCTCCCTTACCCTGGAATTCTCATAGCTTGCACAGCAAGTGTCTATCCTAATTTGCAAGTGAGGAGTCAGTTGAAGATGGAAGCCAGAAGTAAGGAAGTGAACCACCTCCTGTTTCAACTAGTCAGCATCTTTGACTAAGTCTGAGCCTCAACTGGTCACGCCACTAGATTAGAATTTCATTTCCTGAATGACAAGAGATTTGAAAGTTTCAAATCTCTGATCAGAATTCTTTTGTGAAGTTGAGATACAAAGCATGACAACTTTCTTCCTGGTTGGCTTTTTTTTTTTTCCTCCTGAGATCATTTTCTGCTTTTCTTCTTTGATATTTTTGCCTACAGAAAAAAAAAATTAAGAAAATCATGTTTTAAAACACACATTGGACTTTGTGGTGCCAAAAAATATCTGTAGTTGGCAAGTATGAACAGTGTCTTGGTGCTCAGGGCCAATGTATGCTCTTGAAGTATTCATGCACTGCTTCCCATCATGGCTAGGGAGATTATTATCTCTTATAATCTGTTTTGAATGCACCCTCTTAGAGTTCTTTTTTTTTAATATACCTTTTATATAATACTCAGAAGAGGCAGGTTTTAGAAAAATAGATCTTTATATATATAGGTGTAAGAGCCTGAAACTTTGCCTGCTCCCATCTATCATAAAATCCTAGCTGCCTATTAGCATATTATTGTCATAAAATTTTCCATTTTGACACATAGGCTACTGAACTAAGTTTTGTATAAAACACTTTAACAAATATAGTTCTGTCTTCTAAGAACTTGAGAATATACACATATACAACACAGTTTTTATTACCAGTCCGCTCTGAAAAATCAGTGTTTATTTCCAATTTCTCTATCAAAATTATAACATCTAACATTCGAGTTTCTACACTCAGTGCCTGCCTCAGTCTCCCATCATCTCTTTCCTCTGCCTTCTTTTTCTTTTGAGATTCACTAGTTATCAAAAACTCAGTTTAATCTCAACTTTGTATCTTTTTCATTTTTTGATACCAGCAAATGGATAAAATGGCATTCTTTCAGCTCTTTGGGAAAATAATTGGTTAAAGTTTTAGAGTGCTTTGAAGTCATCATGTCTACTCTGATATCATTGCAAAAGTCATTAAGCTTCTTGTTTCAGGTTTCCAAAGATTTTGAATGACTCAATTTTTGTTAACATTGCCTGGTAGGTAGTACTGTTTACATTTTAAAGCAAGTGTATACACATACACACTCATAGGTTACCACTGTCAAGGTCTTACACAAGGTTTTCAAGTTTTGCAAAACCTTGGTAATTCCCGCTTCAAACCATAAAACACGTTAAGATGTGTCACGCTGGGACTCTGCCATGCTTTCACTGTGGGTTTAATCATAAGGCTGCACACCACAGCCACCCAAGAAGCAGCAACAATAAACCCCCTGTCAAGTCTTATTCTTGTATATAATGTTCCCATTAATTTGAAAAGGAATGTGTTTTGAAAGGTAAGCAAAGCTGAATGGATAGTACAAATATACTTTTAAGTTCTCAACTAATCCAATATTCTATGCATATTGCTGGTTGAAATTGCTATAAAGAGAATAGGGACTTTAGAATCAAGTCGGAAGCTAGATATGAATGATTCCTATACTCTTAAAAAATAAAATTGAAAATATAACTGAAACATCTAGGGGAGTTCCAAAAGTTAACATATTTCTCTTGTCCTGTTTAAAGTGGTATCTCCTCTGTTAGCCCAATGTAGCCACACTTTTTATTGTTTTTTTCCTAAAATAATAATTTAAAATGAATTTTATTTTTTTGAAAATATTTGCCACTTCATTTAATGCCACTTTAACTCAGTGGTTTGAATACAGGGTGCATTTATCAGTTAATAAAGTTTTGCTTCAGCTTTCTGTTATTATTTTTCTAATAGTAGTTAAATTAGTGGATAGAAATAAGAATGAAAAAGCTATATTTCAAAAATCCATGTTGGACAACTCTACTCCTCTCCAACCTGTCCCTATACAGGTGCCTCTCTTTTTTCCTCCTTTTCTTAATAAGCCTGTTTTAAAAAAAATAATCCATGTCCGTACAAGCTAAATTTGGAGGGGAAATTTCTTTTTGAGTCAAGCACCTTAAAAGATCATTCTGGTTTCTTATTGTGATTGTTCTAATGATATATCAATATGCAGTACCAGTATGAGAGCATTGGGATTCCAGATTGCTTCATATATGTGAATAACCCCTGCTATTGAGGATAGGATAAAAAAATAAATAACCTAAGAGAGAGCGAAGGGCATTGGTGTGCTGGAGTCAACTTGTATCAAAAAGAGAGAACCATTTGTTAAATTTCAAGAATTCTCTGAGCCATTTCCTGAAAGCACAATCATTATTAAAAATTATATAGACTTTAATTATACTAAGAAATAAAGGTAAAGAAGGCTAAAAGTCATCATTTCCTACTTATTTTACCAATATCTATGCTCTAAAGATTGTCTTGTATCTGTCTACACGTTAGAAATGTTATGTAGTGGTGACTACTGCTCATCTTTTTCTGGGTCCACATTCAATAATATTAAACTGAAATTAGCCATGCTGAGAGTATTCACATCATGGACATCTGAAAATTAGTAAACTACAGATCAAGGCTTGATTTATTGTTTTGTTGAATGCCGCCTTAGACTTAAGAAACTAATGGAGAAAATGTTAATTAAGATTTAGCATTTTAACTTAAGTAACCATACATGCACACACAAAATATATTACCCAAAAGTCACTGAGAAATTAACGGTTGCAGAATTTCTGCATGCAATATACAACTTCAAGTATTTCTCTTTTATCTGATTCATTAACTTAAATGAAAATTTCAACAAGCATTCATTTCAGAACTATATTGTTTCATCAGTTATCGTTGGTTGGCTACAATTCAAGAGTTTGGCGAAAATCAACAGAAGCATTCTGTAAGAATAATGGCATATGGAATTTACAATAAAGTTATACATTTTATTGTCATTTGTAAATTATATAATGTACATTCTTTTGTATTAGTAAATTTTGTAGTGGACTTACTATGATGCTTACTATTTTCCTCCCGAAAGAGCTATTTTTTAAGCATTTCTTAGTATGTTGTTGTGGGCATGGGAGTGGGAAGGTTGTATTGTAAATATGAGTCTATAGCTAAGTCAAGTTTATGAACTAAGAGAATTATTAAAAGATGATGGAAATAGTACTGGCCTTCTTGTTCTCCACCCCCACCCACATTAAATGTATGAAATTCTTATGATGAAATTCAGTTATTCAAAGCTAAACTCTAAGCATGAACTAATAGCTCTCATCAAGCAAAGTAAGCAGAAGCGCTCTTATAGCAGATTATTTCCAGAGGTAGGATAGTAAATCATACTGGTGGTGAGACTTCCAGACCTTACTTGTATTCCATGTGATGAAACTTTAAGGTGATGTTATTTTGTGCTGGATAAAGTAGATTAGTGAATGCAACATCTCTTTGTCATGCCTTTGTAGAAACTTTCACAGAGTAGTTTGGATTTGGGGATTGCCAGTTAAATATTTATGGTGGTACAAACTCCCAGTTATTTGGAGAATGAATCAGGGAATGATAGTGATGTATGTAGTCTAACTTTTTAAAAAAACAGTGGTCCCTTATACACTACATATCCTTTGAATTTGAATTGTCACCTCTTTTATCCTGTCTTCTTTTAAAGGTTCTGATGGTAATTAAATGGCCAAAGTCAACCAGCCAGAAGTAAAAGTGGGCCAGCAGAGTAGTGTGTGTAACAGACCTGTACAAGCTCCAAACCCAGTTGGCAGGCTGTGTTAAAGTAATCACTACAGTGCACACATTAAGAACATGAACTTTATTTAAAATCAGATGAGCCTGAATCTCTCTGTTCACCAACTCTATGACCATGTGCAACATGGTCTTAACATCTCTGGGTCTTTGCTTACTAATCTGTAATGAGGGGATAATAATACCTACTTCATAAACATCTTGTAAAGACTTTATTCAGTATTATTTATAAACAGCTAACCTAATGCTATGAACACATAGAAAGACTTACTAAACAGTAATTACTACTCTTACCTTTGTCTCTGACATCTATATTTGTAGGTAATATCCAAATTTAGGTTTTATTCCTAAGGATTCAGTATTGATAAAAAAAAAAAAAAGTAGCTTTTGGATCGTTTCCTTCTAAGAATTTTAAGCCTTAATATTCTTATGATGTTGATTTTTTATTTTAATACAGAAATAAGTAAATAGAAGCTATTAAAACTATGCAATTGGGGACAGAAATTAGAAATGTAGTACTTGGTATGACTCCATCTGCACCACTCGGTCTCTTTGTTCCTGCTTAAACTCCGAGTAGCAGTTTCAAAATTTTACTTTAAGGATAAGTAAAGAGGGCCAGAGACTTGGCAGTTTTTTACCCTCATCCTCTTTTACTTTAACACAGGCATGAATCTGGCCTTGGCTTACTCTTGAAGATATAAAACTACTCATGGTTTTCATACAGTTAGAAATTTTATTTCCTTGTTTGCTAATATAACTTATAATTGGCAATATATCCTTGATATTGCAGCTTTTAATGAAGATAATTTTTTTCAAATGATCTGCCTATAACTCACTTTTATATTTTTATGTGGCTTAATGGCTCATATTATTAATGAAACACTTAAAATTGGTGAGCTGGGATGGAATTACTGCTGTCATTTCTTTCTTGTATCACCTTATGTTTTATTTTTAAGTATATGGAAGGGTTTTTTGTTTGTTTGTTTAACTGCTTTCAGATAAAGAGGACTTAAATAATTCAATATACGTTAGGATTTTAACAATTTATGACTTTAACTTTCATTTCAAGACTTAAACTGGCTTCCACACTCTGATTGAAAGTAGGCATCCCTTGTTTTCTTTATCACCTTCTACTGCTGTGAAATTAATTCTGTCTTTCCCCCACTGTCTATATTAACTTCATTCAAATGCAAACATTCATTCAGTTTTATTAAGTAAATACTATATGCAAGACAAATTGTTATTCACTGTAGAGGAACCCAATAGCCAATAAATACGTAGTTCTTTAGTGCTTTCACTTATTTGGGAGAAATCAGCTTATAAACAACCGTCTGTGGGACTGTAGGGGAAGGTGGGATGATGTGATCAAAAGACACTGGTACAGACTTTAAAGTAGGCAGTAACTTTGAATTGTGCCTTGCTGTCAGAGAAGATTTTAATAGGTGAGATAGTAAGAGACAGCGAATGGGGAGAGGCATTCAAACAGGGGACAAAGGAACCTGAGCAAAGGCCCAGGAGCTCTCAGGGCACATAGAGTGTGCCATGTCAAACTATTTAGCTACTGAAAAAAAATGTATTAAAACATTTGGTTGGATTTGAGACTGAAAAGGGTAGATCAACCAGAAGAAAGAATAAAGCCACAGTACTGTTAAACAATATTGGAATTTGGAGAAGGTAACATAAAATATGAGACCCCCTAACCATCTTCAACAGACTTGTCTTGAAGTCAGCTTCCATGGTCTCTAGACTCTAGAGATACCCTGTACTAAAAATGTGTAAAAAAAATTTTAATGCTGCTGATTCTAGGGACTAGGAGTTAGGATACAAGGGCATATAACAAAACAAAAAGGAGAAACAAAAAGGAGAAAATACTAAATTAAAAAATTCTGGAAACCCCTGGTGGCTTAAGGGGTTAAGTCTCAGCACTGTGAAGCAGTCCGTAACCACTGCAGCACAAGTTTGATCCCCAGCCAGGGAGCTTCCCACATGGTGCAGCAGATCTCTCCTGTCTCACCTGCTGCTCCCCTCAGCATTGTATTTCAGTTGATCCACCTGTTGTGCTCCTCTTTCTGACTCTGGTGAATCCTCTTGTATGCATGAATAAATAAATCTTTTTTTAAAGATATATATAGCTTTAAAAAAATTCTAGAGAGTTATAAAATGTAAATTCATCTGTAACAAGAAATAATAAATATAAATGATCTTTCACTCACTTTTATAACTTGTCATGGGGACACCGGAGAAGGAAGAAATGAAACGGACGAAATGACAGAGTTAGAAAGTCCATAAGAAAGACCCACAAAAACAGACTAACAGCAAGCCTGACAGAGACAGCGAAGCTGGAACAACATACTCAGAAGCAAGGATGTGCAAGTTCAAACACCAAGAGAAAGTTTTACTTTATAGTCTCTTTCACATTTGTCATGAATGGCTTAAAGGGTAGTCAGTTAGACAACTTTGGGCACTCTCAGATAAGAACCCTTGAGCTGAGCCCCCAGATGTCAGCCTTCACCTTTCCATTCATTCCTAGCCTAGCTTTAGTGACGTATCACCCCTCAAGTGAGTGCCTTGGCTGCTCACCTCCCCTATAGTTGTACATGGGAAGGTAAACCAACATGCCACCTGCCCCTAATTCTTCTGCTGGGGCTTGAAAGTAAGTTGTATATGCCACTATTCCCACAGGAGCAATCCTGGGCTGTTCCTCCACAAGAATTAATTAAAAAATAATCCCTAAGAACTCCCTTGAAAGAGGAGCCAGACTGATCTTTGTGCCTCAATTTCCATAACTGCCAGTAGACTCCATTAAAAGTCCAAAAGAACCCTCAGCATAGCATACAACTGTCTGATCTTTCCCCAATCCCCTTTCCAAGCCGTAAACTCCTTGAACCTACGAACTCCCCCACAATATTACAGTGACATTCACTTCTGTTTCTTCTACCCGGAATGCATTGCTCCTCTTCACCCTTAGTTGACAATACCCACCTTTATTAAAACCACTAGGGTAAAGTACTACAACTTTGTGAGTTTGTAGAGCACAATCAGAGGGGCGATAATTGTCCAGGGGCAAGGATGTTTCACCAGTAGCCCGTATCTGATCAGTTTGGCCCACTATTTTGCTCTCAAATTCCATACCAGTATGTGTGTTCTAATGCTATACTCTAGACTATTTGTTGCTAACACATATTTGTGGTTTGGGGGTTTTATGTCATTATTCATAATCTCTCCTTGTCTGGAATGCCTCCTTTTCCTATCTATTCTATTCCCAATATAGTCCTACTCTTGATTCTTCAAGCCCATCTCAAATGCTCTTTTTTTCACCAAAGAACTTACTATTCCCCAGCCATCTCCTTTGAATCTTGTTTCTTGTGATATATAATCTCAATTGGTTTTTTGTGTGTTCTCTTTTTCTTCCTCAATTGAATGACAAATTCCTTGATGATGGAGATTTATCTACTCATCACTCACACCTGCTGCAGTTCTGAACACAATGTTTGTTCTTAGTTGGTGTAAAATATTTTTCTCATGGCTAATCTGTATGTATGTAGTCTTCATAATGACTTTACATGTGGGAAAAGAATACCCTAAATTTAAGAACTTTAAGTTTTGATTTTAACAATTGACTACATTCTCTCTCAGGCAAGGATTATAAATTACAAGCTCTCTTATGACAATAGTATTTATAGTATTTTAGTTTGTATCCTGTTTAGTTTGTATCTGTGTCTTAAGAAAATTTGGATGGTGAACTGTTAGCTTTTTTAGAAACTGGTAAGTTTAACTCTTGAGACTGTGTTAATATAAGGATGAGAAATCTTTACAGCTTGTCACCTAGACCTGGAATATTTTGAAATCCTGGTCTGGAGAGGGTGGAAGTATTTTATAATTTTTTATAATTCTTATTATGACATTATTTTAGTTAATGAGTTTTGATAGACATTGTATTAGACATACATAATACATAACAAATAGAAAGTATGTGTATCTTTTATATTCATGCTATGCAAATACTGATACTTTGGTTTTGAAAGAGCTCACATCTATGCAACTATCATATAGGTTTAAATTCCTGTGTACTAAAGTTTACATGTCATTCATTCTTAGTTGAAAGAATGATGTAATTTTTAAGAATGAATTAAATATTTGGGATTTGGTAAGAAGAGTACAAGTTTCCAGTTGCATTACAATTTACTTCCTATGTAAGTATGCATTTTGTATAATTTATTCACTGTTAAAAGATTAGAAATGGCAAAATCAGATTTATGCATAGTAATTTAAACATTGCAATAAATAAAAGATACACATCACACATAGCACTATTTGACTGCTTTTTTAAAATTCTCTGGTTGATTTAGGGTTAAAGTAATTTTTCCTAGATTTTGTTTGATTTTTTTTTAAAAACAAATGAATTAGAACAAACTTAATTTCCCAACCTGTTGTACTGGTAGAACAAGGAAAATGGAAATATGACTCTCTTTATGTGCTTCAGACTTGTTAATTTCCAGACTAAAATGGATTATGCAGTAATAAATTATTATATATGCAGTTCTTTTAATTGGTTCTTCCGAGGAGACTTTTTCCCCTGGTTTGATGAAGGGGGTCGGGGGGGGATGTGTGTGTGTGGTAAAAGTGCATAACATAAATTTACCTTAATAAATTAACTGTACATTATTATGCTGTTTACTGTATGCCTTCTGTTGTGCAACTGACCTTTCATATTACATGATGGAAACTCCGAATCCACTAACAACATATGACAGGATTATCTTCTTAATGCCTGAATAATACTCCATTGTGTGCATACATCTTATTTTCTTTATCCATTCATCCATTGATAGATACTAGGGTTGTGCTCTTATCTTAGCTATTGTTAATAATGCTGCAGTGAAGATGGATATGAAGTATCTCTTTGACGTCTCGCTTACACATAATAAGGTAGTTCTATTTTTAATTTTTTGAGGAACCACCATACTGTTTTCCATAGTGTCTGCATCATTTAAATTTCCACCAACATTATACAAGGGTTCTAATTTCTCTGCTTCCTCACCAACACTTTGGTATTTTCTGTTTTGGGGTTGGTTGATTTATTTGTTTGATAATTGCCATCCTAATGGGTGTTAGGTGAGATCTCATTTTGGTTTTAATTTACATCCCCTTGATGATTAATGGTGTTGAGTCTGTTTAACAATGAGATATTTTGAAAAGAATAAGTGTCCAACATGTTATTTTAGCAGTGAATGCTTTCCATCTAGTCAAATATCTTAATATCATGTATTGCTGTACATGGCAGTGTATATGACCATAAGCTAAGACTGTATGTCTGGGGAGAAGGTTATGAAATTCAGGAAGAAAGCTCCCTTGAGGCAAATCTGAAGTTAGGAAAATGAGAGAAAACTACAGTGACGTTAAGATCTTCCTATTAGACATTTTACCTCATTTCAACCATTTCATCTAAATATTGTTTCTCCCCCTGAAGCCTTACTTCTAGCCTTCCTTCCATAGGTTGCAGGGAAGAAGAATGGGACCTTCATCAAGTATACTGGTCATCTTTTTATCTGTAGTTTGGGGTGTGCAGATGGAAGCACTCACATGTCACTTCCCAATTCTTTCCTCTTCTTATTACTGTTGTTTACTCAAACATTTTAGTTCATGTCTATTTAGAAAATGCTCATCTTCTGCTAATTACTGAGTCATTTATCTGGTAATAAAGTGTAGGCGTCCTTTTATTTTCTCCTCTCATCTTTTCTGTCATCCAAATGTTTTTAAAGTAATAATTCCAGGAAAACAATGATCATGGTTTTCATCTCAGCTTTGTTGTTAAGAAATGGAGACCCTTTTAGCTTATGCTTTGTCGTGAGCGCAAAAATCCAGTGAAGATTGACTTTTCACAATTTTGGGTCTTATTAGAATTGTTAGTCCAGGTTTTACTCCACAATTGGTCTCTTCTGTTTCTATTTGCTGTGAACACAAGAATTGTAGTTGTAATACTTTTCTACTTATAATACTGTTGAGCAAAGATTCTGGATACCAGTTACCTTTGACCCGAGTATGGATTTTAATAAGACCTTTTTTATTGTGATAAAACATATGACCTTTTTTTATTGTGATTAAACATATAACAAAAGTAATTAACCGTTTTTAAGTGTATGTCAGTGGCACTCAGTTCCTTCACATGTTTAGGCAACTATCATCACTGTTCATCTCCAAAACTTTTTCATCGTACCAAGCAGAAACTTCTGTTAAACATAAATATTCACCTCTCCTCCACCAGCCCCTGATAGCCACTGTCCACTTTATATCTCTTTTAATTTAATCACTCTAAAGACTTCATTTAAGTGGAATCATACAGTATTTGCTTTTTGTGATAGACCTACTGTCCTTACATGATGTCCTCAAGATTCATCCATGTTGTGGTATATAAGAAGCAAGGCTGAATAATATTCTGTTGCATGAATATGTGATAGTTTGTTTCTCCTTTGTGAATGGATATTTGGGTTATTTTGACTTTTGTGAATAATGCTGTTAGGAACATTGATGTACAGTATCCCTGCTGTCATTTTTTTTAGTGTATTGCCCAGAATACAAAAACAGTAGAAAAATTGAAACCTTAAAACTAGTAAGTAACAAGTGAGAATTCACATCCCAGCCTTTGTTGATGATTCTGTAATATTTCTCCTTTGTTCCAATATTTGTCAATATGACCACCTCTGAAAATGGTGGTCATATCTTCAACTTTGCCTTTATTATGAGAGAAAATGTTGATCTATATAGACATTACAAAAACCCACACTCAAAACCAAGATAAAAAATTTGTATTAGCTTCTGCTGTGTCATTGGAGGTAATTTTGGTATGTCTTCTACACAAAAGAGATTTTAATGATTTGGGGTTAGATGTGATTTCATAAAATATCTTAAATCTTTTGGAGGCTGTAGTCAGGGGCTAAGGAGCATTGTAGGTTAAGGAACTATTCGAGTATATAGCTCCGTTAAGCTATAACTGCCTTTAACCCAGGTTCCTGTGTGTTCTGTCCACCTATCTGTATGATTTCCTAGCCAGGCCTGTTTGATTACTGATGAATGCCTCCCAATGTTGTCTCTTGTATTGTTGCTTTTTCTAGTTACCTCAGTATCAAAGGATAAGAAGATAAAGATGCTAAGGTGTTACTGACCAGTATAAATATTTCACAAAGGAAAGCCTTTTGAATACTATTGCTGTGTATTCAGAGCATTTTTTTCTGTGGTCTCAAGAGGAACATAAAATAAGAGCTACAATGATGTCCCCTATAATGCTGCTCCTTCTTAGCGGCTCGTTGCACAGCAACTATAATTTGACCTAGTGTCGAGCTTGGCAAAAAGTAACCACACTTGTGGGTAGGAATGAACTGACTCTTCCCACTGAGAGAAATGCAGTGAGATGACTATTGGGAAAAAGTTACAGGCTTCACAGCAGGATGAGGTGGAAGGTGGGATTTCCATAGCTGCCGGGGTTATACAGATCAAACAGCCATTCCTACTATGACCATTTATATTTAAGGGACATATAGATAGCAGAACCTTTGGTCTAACAATCTGGTTGCAAAGATGAAATACAGAACATAAACTATAACATAAGCCAAGAATCACAGGAGAATACAAAAAAGAAAAAAAGAAGTTACTTTATAAAGATTTATATAGACACTGGACTTTCAGAGGCAGAATTAACCTCCAAGGTAACGAAGCTTACGATTCAGGGCCTCAAACTTACATAGACACCTGTGAGTGCTGAAAATTATTGCATGTTCTAGATAGGGAAGCTGTAGTCCCATCAGGAAGCACTTCTTTATAAGCATTTCAGACAATTAACTGAAGAAATCTCAGAAGAAAAATTTGTATCTTCAGAGTTCCAGTGTTAATGCTATTGTACTCTATATAAGAATGAGAATTATACTTAATTTTGTATTCTTTTTTTATAATATATATATTTTTATTGTTATTTATCTCCTTTACATTTTGTATTCCCCTTGGATAACCCACCACCAATTCACCCGTGATTCGTCTCCGTGGTCCCTTATGTCCTTTTCTACTCCATTTGGTGCCCTTATCCTCCCCCCTCCCCCACTGAGTGTCTCTCTCCTATTTGGTTTCCCTATAGTCCTGTTATAAGTGAAACCATTCGACCTTACACCCTATAAAACATTGTTTTATCCACATAGACTAGGTCAAAAACAAAAGGATCAGTTGACACACAAATAAAGTGCTTACTTTATGCCAGAAATTGCTGTTTACATACATTAGCTCATTTCATCCATGCAACATAGCTGTAAGGTAGGTTTAGGTATAAACGCCATTTACGTATGAGGAGACTAGGGTTTATGTGACTTGTCTAGTCTAGAGTTACCAGCTAGTAAGTGGCAGAATTAGAATTCAAATCCAGACCACTGCCTAGTTCCAGAGCTGATATTACCCAGTAAGGTGGAAGAATAAAATAAACACATAACCCAGTGGTATACTCTTGGGCTTTTTTGTTTTGTTTTGTTTTTACCATTTGGAAGAAGTTGTCATGAGTGAGCTATGTATGTTATTAGTCATAGTTTAAGATATGTTGAGGCACTGTGGTTTAGCTACTGGGAAGAATACTTATTGCTGATCCTTATTTCAGAAGATGATGTACTCTTTTAAGGCAGCTCAACTTTTCCTATCAGGAAAAAAAAAATGATAAAGGATCCCAAGAAAACAGAAAGTTGCTGTCTAGGCCAAAAAACACTTCTTGGTATGTACCCAGAAAATTGGATACCAAGCTTGTTTTAGAGCATTCATTTTGTACCCTGATGTGAGGAGATGAGGAATTGTTCTGTCAGAGTGAATGTTTCATCATTTTATCTGTCCATCTTTTTCTGCAATGTAACCTCTAGATAAACAACAATTTTGACCTGGTTAAAGTATTGTGTTCTATTTCAATATCTATATTGAGAGCAAAACAGACTTAAATAACAATCACTGTGACTACTCCAATTATTTATTATTATTGACTAGAAGTAAAGGAATTGGAATCTGAGCACCAAGCATCTCACAAGATTAATTATCTTTGTACAAGATTATATAGAGTGTGTTTTCACTGTACTTTGCAAAGGAATTATGTAAAGTGCAGACTTCCAGCTGGGAAAGTGGATTTATTAGATTTCAAATATCTAAACTTAAAATATAGATATCCATAGCTGTTTGAAAGGGTACCCTTTGCCTTATGTTTCTCATTTCTGTCATTTTGAACAACAGAAAGCCCCAATTCAACATAATCACATAGAAAAATACATTTATTTTACCTAAGAGAAAAAAAATTGTTCATTAAAATAGATTCGGACTCTTCTCTTACAATGTTAGAACACTGATTACTTATAATAGATTTAAGAGTTCTTCCGGTCCTGCCAATTTTGGAAATAAGACATTTTGTCTTGTGGGAAATAGAAAAGTGAATAAATAATGCCAATACTTGGTGTGGTACTACCTCCCATACTTACTACTGAGGTGCCTCTTCACTCCCTAAGGCCAGATAAGGGACCTGCCAGAATTCCCGAGCCATCTGGGGAAGTCTGTATCTTCTCTTTCTTTCGAGCTGAAGTGTTTTTCAAGTGGAAGCACTTGAGAAAGAGCAATGATCCCTTATTTAAGCCTATCTATGTTAGACAAGCATATATGTATGTCACCATTTGGCAAGACTCCAAATAATATACTTATCTTACTATATCTGATAGAGTTGGGAGGAGAAAGGGGAAAAAAAATAAAGCAAGCCTTATGAAATTGATACAGTTATTCTTTTTTAAAAAGATTTATTTATTTATGCATACAAGCTGGGGTACATACCAGAGGTGTGGGGCGGTGAGAGGGTTCACCAGAGACAGAGTGGGGAGCAGAACAGGCAAATAGATGGAAACACACTGCTGAGGGGAGCAGCAGGCGAGACGGGAGAGCTCTGCCTCAACGAACTCGCGTCGCCCCTGCCGACAGCTCCACAGCGCAGTGCCCAACTGCTGCGCCATTGCGGAGGCCTTGATATGATTATTCTTTACCACCCCTAAATTAAGGTCACTGTCTTAAAAACTTTCTTTTGATCGTCTTTAGTTTATAGATTTTTTATGTCAGGTGCAAAAAAAAAATAACAAAGTACCTTGTACTTGGGATATTGTTAGAGAACTAAAATTGTCAAAGGTGAAAGAAATTGTTTCTGTTTATGTGTATTGTTACATGGAAGTATGTCCCCTGTGTGATTGGATTAGTGAGTCTCTTTTACCTCACTGTCATACTTTCTTAGATAGTAGAGTCTTTAAGTTTAAAAACAATGTATTCCCTAAGATTATTTGTAAGTTAATTGTTTTGAGTATAGGACATTTCACATCAAAACAATACAATTTTGGTGATTAGAGTTCTAGACCTTTACCATAAAGCCTATTGTAACCAATAATCCTTCTACTAGAATAATTCTTAACATATGAGGTATATACAGCTGTGGTTCAAATATATAGAGATGGTTAGTGATTAATAAGATACAAGTTCTTTTAGAAGCATTACTAAACTTTTTATAACCTTTTCTTTCTGTTACATATTTCAAGTATACATACGGTCCTGTATGGCCCCCAGACAACATTGGTATTGAAAGGAGCCCTCTTACCTGTTAAAGTGGAAACCACTGACTTGTATTTATTCCGTGGTGAAGGACACTTACTGTAAAGGCTATTCAATCCTCACATCCATATATTTCCTGTTCTGAATTTCCAGGGGCCTGGATCATGGCTTTGTCTTCCTTCCTTTGTGCTCTGGTAGATACTCCTGGACCCCATGTCTCTAGGCTTCCACTTGCAAAGAAATACCAGTCATGAGTATTAGGACAGGACCCGAATTCCAAAAGTGCAAACTGATGAGTGACAGGGAATTCAAGACATGGCTGTGTGAGCAGTCTATAAACTGGGTGATCTGGAAATTGGGCTGGCAGTGTAAACTTGTAAAGACTCTGGAACAAAATCATCTTTCCTTTTCTTCAGAGTTCACCTGTTTCCCATTCCACTGTCTTCCTCTAATCTTTTCATTTCTACTGGGATTTTTCTTCTTCCCAGATCCACTGAAGCACAAAATTCAGTTATATATGTTCAATTCTTGTCTCTGAAGCAATTGTTCAACTCCAGGATTGTTTAGCTACTGTAACAGATAAAGCAAAAATGACAAAGGAGAAGTCACAAACTTTCAGAAGTCTAAAACTCGTAGTTGTCTTCCAGATATTCTTTGACTTATAAATGAAACTCTCTTGCAATCTTTTTCTGTATTCCCAGCTTCATCTTTAGTCTTTAGAAACCTCTAAATTGATCCCCCAGGAGGTACTTGTGGGTCCCCTTCATTTCCACATATGTTCCACTTGCATCTGTCTATCCCTTTTTTAACTCTCCCTTTCCTTAGACCCTATTGAAAGAGACAAAGGTTACACTGATAAATCATGGGTCATATATTATGTGAAGAATTAAAGTATGGTCCATCCCTATTTTGCAGGAAAATTCAATCTGATCTTCAAGAGCACTCGTTACAGTATATTCTAAGTGAGTTGCTAGGAAATGGAGGTGAAGCCATTTGTGCATTTGAAGAGATGATTAGAAATCCACTCTCTCTCAATTCTCCTTATTTCAGTATTGACATGAATATACATTACCT
This sequence comes from Scalopus aquaticus, assembly GCA_004024925.1. Taxonomy (NCBI): domain Eukaryota; kingdom Metazoa; phylum Chordata; class Mammalia; order Eulipotyphla; family Talpidae; genus Scalopus; species Scalopus aquaticus. The sequence goes on along the minus strand of PVIJ01002414.1, from coordinate 116,292 downwards.
GACTGACATTTGGGTTTTTGGTCCTTACTCTAGAGGCTTCAAAACAATAACAATTTTACCTTCTCAATACAGTAGTTACTCAGAATTGTAAGAATATTCTCATTGCCCATATTTTGCCTATAGGATACAGTAAAGCTATTCTCATATTTATTTAGTTTATTTCCTGTTTATTTTTTATTTTTTTAAATTTTTTACATAATTGTGTATTCCCTGTAGGTTTCCCACCACCAGTTCACCTGTGAACCGTCGCCATACTCCCTGTGCTCTTTTCTCCCCCATTTTGAACCCTTATCCTCCCCTCCCTCGCAGAATGTCTCTTATTCTCATATTGAAAAATCAAATTATGAATAGTTTATTCTTTTTTCCACATTGACCTTTTGGGGAGGGGTTAGCGGGAGGGGTCATGGTATTCATGAACCTAAAATAGTATAAAGCCAATGTCAGCATTTTTAAAGACCTGCAGTCTTAAATATTTTTGTGCATAGTCATAGCTACAAGTTGCTTAGTATTTTAATCTTTTTCTATTAGGTTCATTCCTTAATTCTCTTACCGAAGATACTCTCCCCCATGTAACCTTTAACTTTTATAATTACATTACCTCTCCCCAGTTTGTCTCTTTTATAATATAGTCAACTTTCTCCCAACTTCTTTAACTTGACTTCTTAAGAGTAGGTAAGCCCTTTAGGTTGTTTCCATGTTCAATATACCAAGTCATCTTTTTTGAAAGTGACGTTTTAAAATTCAGCTCCTGGTTTTCTTGTTGGAATAAATGAGAGAAAAGATCTAGATACTTGTGTATTTTAACTCCTCTTCTGAGTTAGTGACTCATACTTTTCTTAGGAAAGATAGATACATAGCCCATCTTGTATCTCCTTTGTAGTTAGTGATTGTAGGTTTTTCTCTTTTAAATTCAGCAGTGGTTTAACTGTGAAAAATTGACAAGTTATTTTTATTCCTGTAGAGTATGCTCTCAGCCTGAATTTTTAAGACCTGTAAGTCTAATTTCCTTAGCAATTGGGTTTATCTTGAGAGGATAATATAAAAGATCATTAACCTTCTCATTTTTATTTTCCAAAATTCTGCTGGCTGCTACACATCAGAGAATTAATTAGGCCCTGTTAGCATCCTGAGGTGTATGCATTGTTCCTGGTGTGTTGATGGAAGTTTATTTTGAGTTAAGTAATCAGCTCTTGCCATGTTCAGTCTCTGATGAAAGCATTCTTAGTGAAATCTTAGATAATTAGAGTCTCTCTTCATTCAGCATCTGGATCAATGCTATTTCCTGAACCTAACTCTCCAAATAAGCTTAGTCTTCCAGCTAAATAAGAAATACCTCCGAATACTTATAAATTTAAAAATTTAAACTTCCATTTTTTTTCTTTTATTATATAAATCTACAACACTTTTCAAAAATAATCCTTTAACCCCATTTCAGTGTTGACCTAACCATGCCAGTATGTCTTATTTATGTTAAAAGGATCTGTCTTTTTATCTTTGCATCTTCACCATCTATTATTGTGTTTATGCTTCCTTTAAAAATACACCACTTTGGAAAACAAAATTACAAGTAAGAATTGGAATGATCCAGAATGTGGATCAGTTCAACTCACTTTTATTGAGTATCTACATGGGGCAGCAGTTGTAGTAGAGGATGAGGATGCAGAGATGGAAAACACAGCCTCTGACTCAAGGACTTGCCACCCTTACAGAAATGCTGAAGGGGTCCAGATCAAATCAGCTGATCTGCATTTTCCGTAGGATGTAGTCACTGATACTGTACTAGTGTTAGGGAGGAACACAGGGTAAACAGTTGGGTCTGCTGAGATTCTAGGAATATTTTCTGGAAGAAATGATGCCTGGTGATCCAAAAAGGCCCCAGTCACTATGCAGTAAAGATAGTGGTACCCAAGAATCCATCAGTGCTACCTCATGCCCTTTTGGGGACATCCCAGTTGAAGTGGACCTTCATCTATTATATTTCCCTATTGGGCTTATCCAGAGGTATCGGAAACTAATTGTTTCTCATCTAGCAGACAAATGCTGATGCCTCTCCCCACCCCGGACTCCACCACCAAAAAAATAAAGTTAGGCAACATTATTTCAATATATTAAAAAGGAAGAAATTTACATTTGGTATTCATGTTTTAGCCCAATGAGAGTTAAAAGTTATGTTTTCAGTGTTGATAAAAAAGAAATGAAAAATTGTATTACTGTTTCACTAACTTTGAAATAAAATTTTAAATCCATCTGTAGGAAAACCATAGAAATGGTACTAAGTTTAATTCACTAATGGCAAAGTAAGTTAAATATACTCTTCTTATAAGTTTCTGATTCAATTTCTGTTGTATCACAAAGAGATGTAATTTTCTGTTAGTAGAAACTTGTCTCGTTCTGTTTCTTTTCATTATGACTTAATCTTATGAAGTCTGTCCATTCCATTTTTAAAACATGATTGATTTCACAACCTTTGTTATACAATGATTTATATTAAATTATTTAAGGTTCTCATTTGTAATTTGTGAACAGGTTTATTGGATTCTTGTCTTTGTAAAACTGCTTGTAATTATGAATGCGGAATACTGTTATTACTTAGCACCTTCCTTCTGTGGAGCTCACTGTGCTTCACATGCATTATCTTATTAGGCTTCATAACATCCCTGTGAGGGAGGGGCATTTTGTAAGCAATTATGGATTGCTTTGCTGAATCAGCACTGCCTTACAGCATTATGATAAGCTTGGGAAAGATTGAGGTCATGTACTAACTTGCTCACAGGAAACCCTATATGCAGCCAAATATTTTCCTTGGCAATATACAGCTAACAACTGCCATCAGTCTAGTCTTTGGGAAAACCACTGGTCCATTGATGCAGTTAAAAAAAAAATACAATTTATTTTGAAAAAGCAAATCTCTGACAGTATATTTGAGAGAGGAGCTAATTGCATATGGCATGAGTTCACCATGCAGTCCAGACTTTAAATCTGCAGATAAACGTCTACCTTCTGCTCTTGATACAACTTTCAGAGCTGGACATGTCCACTTGTCATTTCTGTTATCTTTAGCCACTTTATCTGCCTCACTTCCATAACCTGACAGACAGGATTTCCAAAAACAGGTTTCTGGATTCAAGGTGTCTCTCTGTTTTGAAGTGAAACCAGTTTCAAATGCCATTGGGTAGAACTTTTCTGAAGTCTTGATGACAGTATAATACAAAATCATCTAGCATTTAGAAGCTCAAGTAGCATAATTAGAATTAAAAATAGGAAATAAAATCTTATGAAGATTTTATTTCATTATTAGAAGGGTTATAGAATGGTAAGGATACTTATGTCAAAATTTTCAGACTTTAAATAAGACAGTTTTAAAAAATTTCTTGCAAGTATATTTGACTACTTAAATAGTCCTTACATTTGAAAGTGTATAAATGATATAAAATCCAAGTGAATTTTATTGGAGATGCCATTATATTTTCCCCCTTGACTTACAAAATTTACTGGAAAATTACAGGACCCTATATAAAGGGGGAGATTCAGTTGTAGAAAAGATAGTCAGCATACCAAATTTAGGATTTGTTGTGTATGTCAACCTTTGTTAATTTCATTTTGACCATATCATGCAGAATGTTTTTTGTCCACACTTTGCTGTATTTACAACTTGCTGTTGCTGCAGTTTCTAAGGCCCTAATTTGACTTTGCTGCTTGGTGAGGCATGTCAGTTCTGAGTGAAGCCGACCCTTGTTTTCTTTTAATTGACTCCTGCTTTAAATAGTTGGAGAAGGTTGGTTGATGATTCACTGCCACTCCTGCTTAAATGGGAGAGATTTCATGTCATAAGGTATTTAAATGGTCACTTAAATCTATTCCTATTATTATGCAACATGGTAACTATTGAAGGGATATTTAATAGGAATTCTTTCTCGAATGCCTTTGAACTTAGGATACTGTGATAATGACAAACTTTGTATTTTGGTAAATTAAGAAAGTCTACTTTGGGATTATATCACCGATGCGTCCCAGTCTTTCATGTCACTAGCCTTTTATCTAATCTGTTACTCTAAATACAGTCATGATTCTCCACAGTCAGAAAGTGTTTGGGTACGTGTATTGAAAATCTGCAAATCCAAACCAGGTTTGTCTTTGTTGTGTAGACAAGTCTTGCTTTAAAATTGTGTGTTGATGTATATTTTGCCTTCAAACAAGTAAGCTCATTTATTTTATGGGACTTTACTTCACATTTGGTATAGACAGTTGAGGATGCCATCCTAAGGTGACAGCTCTTTCCTGAAAGAAGCCCTGAATATCCCTGTCCGGGTAAGTAATTCATGACAGCTTTGTCCCTCTCTGTCCCTTGCTCTTTGTGGTCAGCCCTGATGGCTGCACTGCTTTGCTAGAGTCCAAGTTCACAAAGCGTGGGAGTCTTCACTTTTGTATGTAAGAGTTCAAATTAAATCCATTTCAAGCAGTTTAATAAATTAAACTTCTGTTTCTGTAGAATATGTAAATGATAGTTGATGTAGTTTCTGGAAGGACAGTTCTGTTTCAGATGATATGGACATTGGCAGTTAACTTCTTCATAGACCTGGAATTTTTCACTTTGTCACTGCATCCTTTCTTTCTGAAGCCCTGCAAAATGAACCTGGCTTTCTTTCACCAAGCTGGATTTCTTTGGAATAAATATAATTTTTTTTTTTTTGGTTTAGCATTTGTGTTGTAGTATTTTTTTAACTGCTAGGCCACCTCTTCCCACACATAGTTCCTAATAAGTTAAGATGCACACATACACTAAACAATCTTTTGTGACCCAGCCAGAGTATAAGTAAACACACAGGAGAGGACTAAGGAAACAACCAGCAGTGGTAAATGCAGAGTTCCAAGGAATGGTAAATTTTGCCAGTAGTAATTGCCCAGAGTGTCTGAAATAGGTTTAAGACTAGACCTATTCTCTTAATAGCCACTTCTCTTTCTCTGTAAACACTTAATAGGTATTACCTTGTTTGTGTTCCTGTCTTAGGAATTAACCTGCTGAGTCGATCTAGGCAGAACTCATAGCTACTAGAGATTTTTTTGCAATGAAAGATTTTACTGTTCATTGATTGTCAGATTATCTGGAGCTTGCCTCTGATGGTGGGCCCCACATGCTCGCGACCTGGGAGTTGGTGTTGTGTGTCCTAGCCCTCTTTGGTCCCTGTCCACAGTGTTCTCACCAAGTTGTCTGCACTCACAGTCAGTCCCTCTGTTCTCCTGAACTCAGATTTCTTCCATCTTTGGATAGTGTGTCTTCCCTTCTGCCCCACAACCCCTTGCTTCTTGGCTGGGCAGGGCAGAATACCACATATATTTATGCAGCTTCCTCACATTGTTACCAGTGCTTTGCTTCTTTCTTTACTAGGATGATATGATTTAGCATAATTTAATGTTTTAGGTCTCTATATTGGATGATTCTATGTTCTATTATCAGCTTCTTGCATTAGGTGTTTTAAATTGAGAACACCTGTTTTTTAAAAAGCGTGCTAGTGAGGTTCTCCCATGATTGCTCAAGCAGAGGTTGCAAGTGAGAGAACTGGGAATAGATGGTAACAGGTAAAATGAAACCCGAAATTTTAACCTCCCAGTGGTATTGTTAGAATCGTTAGAATCACAGTGAGGGGGAGGGGGGAGAAGGAGAAACATACAGATACAACTCACTGTAGCAATTTCTTTAGGAGGCATGGGCATCGGAGCCTGTCTGTAGAGGAAAATTAGAATAACAAAAATATCCAGATGGGAGAAAAACATGAAAGAAAAGCTAACAGGTCTCAGGGAGCAGAAGCATGGCAGTGAAAGGGAAGTAGGAG
>PVIJ01002414.1:0-110361 GCA_004024925.1 Scalopus aquaticus | reverse complement strand
TTTCCTCTGCCCACCCTCTATCCCTTTCTTCCCTGCAACATTATTGGGAATTTTTATGTAGTAAAAATTTGTACACCTGGTGTACAAAGCTGAATAAAGCAAAAAGTATGCCAGGCTTCTCCAGGGATTTTAGCCCTTCCCTGGCCCTATCTTACTTTCTAGATGGCTCTCCTGGCTCAGACCATGACCTTATCCCTACTCCCAGCCTACTGTGTGGGAGGAGCAAAAAACCTGATGAAGCACTCTATTATACTGGGTCCTGGGGCAAATAGGTGGTATATAGAACTCTTTCTGGGTCAGTTTATTTTCTTAAGAACTATGAGTGAGTAAATAAAAACCAGCATCTGATAAAAACTCACCTGATGGCCAAACTACCTTTTCTTTTTTTTACAAAGCAGGTTCTAACTTCCTGGATGATAATCTGGATTAATAAAATTGACCTCTTTTTGGTTTTCCTCATATCGCAGATATTAGAAAAAACACTGGTGACTTTTTCTCCCTTTCGCCTGAGCACCATAGGAATTATCCTGATGCACTTAGCACATATGGTCTAGATTTTTTTTTCCTCATTCCTTTTCTGCTTAATACTTGGACTCCAAAAATCAGGGTCTTAAAATAAATCTCCATTATATTAAATACACAGTAAAGCTCTTCAGAACAGATCCCTCTAAAGAGGCATTTGTGATTTTTAGATCCTGAATGTACTAACTTTCATAGCTGTAAAATTTTTCACTTTTAAAACAAATTTTATTGAGCACTCACTATTGGTGCCCCGCAGTGAATAAAATGACCACTCTTATAGCCAGGGAACCAGCAATGCTGTCAAAGGGATAGATATAAAAGGAAATCAATCATTTCAAAACGGGGTGAATGGACTGTTACAGTGGGATGGACATAGGACACTGCAGAAAGGTATCTCACTGGCTTGTGATGAACTTCTGGAACAATGATGTGGTTTCCAAAGAGAAATGGGTAGAAGGGTATCTGCACAAACCAAAGAGTTTAAGAAAATCCTTGAAATGGTAGGCTGCATTTGGGCAGATAAATATTAAATATTGTTGGAGGATAAGGTAGGAATAGTGAGAGATGAGGTCTGTTATGCACATAAGCCGAATAATGATTTGGAAGATAAAATATTTATACTACTTAGTCTGAAGTCTTTTAGATGATTTTAGAAATAACTATATAGTGTCCACATTTTTCCTTATTCATCAGAAACTTTAAGTTGCTCTAATAATTCACATACAGATATATTTGGAAGAAATAAAACATTTTTATAGTTTGGTCTTTTGAAATGCCTCCCTTAAAATATTCTGAATTGATGCTGAATTAGAACTTCACCTCACTCACTTCTCATTTCTTTCATGCCTACTGATTTTTTTTCTGCCTTCATCTAGTCTCAATCTCACCTGTCAGCCTTCTAAACAAATTGTGATTCCTCCATTTCCTTATTCAGATAACTCCTAAAGCTTTAGCTAGCAGCTAGCAGAACCCAATGAGTTAGAATTAACTCTAAATAAGCAGTTTTCATATTTTATTTTGCCTTCATCTCTCAGTACTCCATTACTATCGAAGATTCAAACAGAGACACACCATTATCACATTGGGGAGTGAATGAATGCTGACATAATAAGCTTAATAACATGTACTTGTTGCTTTTCAGGTGATTAACTTGCCTTGCTTCTAAAACCATGTTTCCATGGATTGAAAAGGCTTCTGTCAGTGTCTGTATGGTTTACTCTGATTCTTTTTTCTTCTTTGATAAGCATATGTATTTTTTAAGCATATATTATGTAAAAGATTTGGGATGAATTGTTACATAATCACATAGCTTATTACAAAAAGCTATTCACGCCTTTCCATATTAATAAATTCAATATTGATAGGTAATATATGGAATACTAAATAAAATTATATATTGACAACAACAGATTCAATGATGGGGACTTTCTAGAACAAAAATTTTTTCTGGCCCATTATACCAGAGTCTTTTCTGGTACTTTCTTCTCTCTTATAATACAGTAATTTTAAAAGTAAGACCTATATGTCTCATGATTATTGGTTCAACTTAAGTAGTCATGCCTTACCGTTGAGGAAAATGAAACCAAGTATGTTGCCTTCCCTGCAGTAGCGAGTGAGGGGGTTTTGCTGGGTGGAGTTGGCCTTGAGTATGGTTAATTTTGCCATTCTTCATGCTGAGGGGAAGCCATGATATGTTAACAAGAAGATCAATGTCAGAAAGAGAGGGAGGCAACTTGGGGTTTAGGTTCCTCCCACTACTCAAGAAAGTGCAGCTGCATGTTTTTAATATGCACGGCAGGAGATTTCAGCAGCCTGATGATATATAGTGCATTAATGTTGAAAAGATAAACACATTTGGAGAGCACAGGAAGGGCCTTGTGTTTTTATGTTAGCAGAATGCTTCCTAATGAATAAGAATGTGCTGCTGGCTTCACAGAGCCATATGGCAGCTTTTCTAATTTTAGTTGGGTGCAGATGCATAATTCTCTGGTTTTACCTTCTAGAACCTTTGAGAAGCTACATAACTTTTCCTGCAATATTTAATCTGTACTGCTGGGCCAGAAACTGCCTGTCATTCTTTCAATGGCTTCTCTGCTCTGCATGGGTCTCGCTGCTGTGAGGCTTGACAGTCACTTCACCTGAAATCATCCAGCTCCTAAATGCAAGAAAAGATGGAAATTGTGGATGTATTCCCACTAGAGTCTTAAAATTTGTTGTGGAGGTGATTAGACTTGTGTTTGACGTCAGTCTACTGAAAAATTGATAGATTTCTGGGTGAGTGATTTTACTCATTTTGAAGCAGTGGAATTAATTATAAAACCTGCATAAGATATCAGACTCCATTTTAGTCAAAGATTCTAATGCTTTAAATAATGCTGCTTCAGTAAAGGCAGCTATCCTTACAGTTGACCAAACATAAAAATAACTTATAAACTCTTACTTAACTTTATATGCAGAGACAATATAATCATGGGCAGTGCTGATTTTTCTATATATTTATAAATACCCTGTGGGTTATCTTTCAGTTAACATATTTTTACAGAGTGAGTAGTTGATATTTGTTTTAATTCAGACTTTTTAAAGATAGACTAATATCCTTAAATTTTCCACAGCCTCTTCAGATGAGAAAAAAAGAAACAGAGGAAGTATAAACATCTTCCCTAATAGCCAAAGCACCCTGTCCCTCTAATGCGCAGTCATTAAACAGCATTTAGGTTTCTAAGTCATCAGCGGTGGTTGGCACTGCCCGTGGTTGTCCCCTGAGCTGTGACTGCCATCCCTTTGAGGAGATTGGACTCTCTTCTGGTTTGTGGCAGGTCCTTTGAGTGTATGTTCTCAGGTCAGTTGCCTAATAAACAAAAATACACAAGACTTCCTAATATTGTAAGATTCATTAAGTCACCAAAAATCAATAAATGATGCTTAGAAGAAAATCTTAAGTTTTTTTTTTAAGTACCACTTCATGATTTACAGATAGCTAATTGTGCTTTTTTAAAGGTAATATTTTTTTCTGGAATCACAGTTTGTGATTTGTTGCTCTTCTCAGCAAAACTTCAGTTTTACTTTCAAATTTATGACTATAGATGCCAATGATAAAAAGCAATTTAACCCAGCTGCTTCAAAAAAAATATTTTTCTTTCTAAATCACTTGTATTTCTAGAGATCAAATGTTTCCCTATTCACCTTCCTTTTGTTCTGAAAGAAAACATGAATAATTATGTTTAAAAAAGCATATGGAATATAATAGTAATGATTTTCCTCTAGTTTGTGGTATGACTCATCTTAACATGGTCCCTGAAGAGACAGGGTTTTGTTCTTTGCTTTGAAACTGGAAATCTAATTAATTGGTATTCGATTTCTGGAGTGCAGGCAAATGGAGGAGGGAACCGGATGGGATTGCTCGCCAAGCCTCCACCCAGGAGGGAACGGACACTCCAAGAGAGATCGTAGAGGCTTCCTTGGCCAGTCTCTCTGCTCAGGGCTTTGCTTTTGTAAAAGTGTGCTGTTAAAAGGGTCATAGCTATTTTATGATATTTTTATCTTTGGGGGAGTGGGAAGAAAAAGACTGAATTATTATTTTCATTGTTACTCTCAGGTTGTATTCTTTATCTCAAAAGAATAACTTTAATGGTTAAGATACAAGAGAAAGAAATGGACACCAAGGCATGGAGGGAAGGCTTTTTGGAGGCTCAGAAATTTTAATGTTACCATCCTTCTCTGATTTCAGAGTCTATCTGTGATAAAGAGATTTTATAAGATTGTGATCATATGAAACCCCAGGATGATCTTTCTAATGTTGAGTTTACTGAAGGATATTTTTATGACAGAATATATTTTTAGGGTTAATGGATGCAAATATAGAAAAGTAAATATAATCTGTGACCACTGAGAAAACTGCTTAATTTAAAAATATTAAATAGTGTGTTTTAGTATAGCAATGTTGTACTTGCGAAAGTATAAATATATCTAAGGACTTAGGCTTATTTATATCTGGTACATAAAAATAGCATACTCATTACTGAAATGTTCCATCAAGAACATTTCATATACCAGTATATGTCCTGTTAACATAGTAGTATATCTCAAAGGAGTCCTTTTCTTCCTCCTATTTATTTTCAAGGCTCTACTGAACAGTGAACAGAGGTAGCAGTTACTTCATGAAAAGTACCCAAATAGCATAAATTCATGGCCAGTTTAATTTAGATTCCAGTTACATTGGTTAAGTCATTTCTGGTGTTTTCTATCACTTTGTGTTACTGATTTTTTTTCTTTTAATATTGAGAAGTCGTCAAAGCACAAATTCAATACAGAATCAAATGATAGATGGCAAATTAGCTGGAAAGTACCTGGATCAAACATTTAGTGAGGACAGAAGTGAAAAGCCCTAAATCGTTTCATCTTTTGTCTCTTACTCTATGAGTAATGAAAATTTCTCCTTTTCTCAAAATACATAAATAGTACTGCAGCATCATTTAGCGTTCTCTTAGAAATAATATCAACAAATTCATTTTGAGTTTTATTTCAAAGCACATGTTCTACTAATATTATTTCAAGTTGACCTTGTGAAAATTTTTGTTTGCATTTGAAGTTAGGGATTCTTAACAAACTCTTTGCCAATATTCCTTAGTATTTGTTTTCAAAATCTAAATTTTCCCAAGAGCCAGACACCTCCTGCCATCCTCTCTAGCTTCCTTGTTGGGCCCTTGGTTTTGCCATTCACTGGTAGATCCTGCAAAAGCCAACTCAGTTACAGTGTATGTGAAGTAATTTCAGCTATGTCCAGCGATTTTCAACTCTTCTTTTTGAAATTAAAGTGTGATCCTTCAGTGTAGTCCTAACTTTTTTTCTCATTTGGTTTGAATATAATTGTTTTGCCCTCTCAGCTAAGTGTAAACTCTTGCCTCATGAGGATTGTTCACTCCACGTCCACCACAGTGTAGTGTGGACTGGAGACACGCAGGGCCACCAGCCTAGTCCTGTTGTCACTGGTCAGTTTCCCAGCTAGGTCCCTTCCTTTGTGACGTTGTTACTTGCTTCCTTTCTCCTTTTAAAGATTTATTACAAGTAAATTTTCAGGACAATAATTTTCATCCAGGCTTCCAGTAATACATACTTTCCAAATACATATTTTGTCAAATCTAAATCATCTAATTTAAATTTTAGGTCCCTACCTCAAATTATACCTTATCTGTTGATTCCTAAAAAGATAAAGAAAATGCTGTGCAGATTTGATCCTGATTCTCATTGCAGGAGGTAGAGAGACTGGGACACCCTCCTCGGAAGACATACCACAATCTCAGAAGCCTTTCAATCTGTCCGTCTTCCAACTGCACATTCTTACAGACCATCTCTAGGGAGGTGGTCATCTCATGTACTCATGTATACCACTCCAGTTTGACAATCACAGCTGCTGCTGATGGTGTTACATTTGAGAGTGTGATTCTCCTGTAAATAGGAGAGAGCAGAAAGGCTGTGAATCATTCGTTCTACAGATGCCAACACCTTGCTCCTACACACTGCCCGCTATAACACCAAAGAAAAACATAGTAAGAATGCAATAGGACCACATAAATATATAGTACCTGTTATATGTATCTTAAGATTTAGTATTAATGAAACTCAGGGATCCTTAGCCCTGAGGCCTTCTGGGACTTCCACGATGCAGGGCTGATAAGAAGGCACATGAGCCCTATTTACATTTAGCTAGGCTCCACAGAAAGCAGTGTGGACAGTGGTGCATGAGGAAATATGTGCTGAAAATGAGGTGAAATAGCAGATGATGGTGCTAGGCCTGTCTTTGGACTGGTGGATAGGAAAGTGAGTAAAAACAGAACAGAAATCGACAGCATTACCAGATGAACGAGCCAAAAACAAAAGATATATAGTGTGCTCCAGTATGTAGGCATTTAGGGTTTATTTGACAATGAAAAAGATTCCAGGAAAATGGGAGTGGGGGTGGGGGTGGGTGATAAACAGTATTCTCTGGAGAGTTTGAACTATTCCATTCCTCTGTAAAGACTGGCTGAGCATTTGGGCTGCGACTAAGCCTGCAGATAGGGCAGCATTAAAGGAACTAACAATGAAGAGCTAGAGAGGGCAGCAAGAAAGAAAAATGAAATCACGGCTGACATATCCTCACAATGTAGAATTGTAAAGATTACCAGACAAGTCATAGCTCTCTTTGTAAGTGGTCACAATTACGTAGCTCTAAAGCAGTGAGTTGGGAATGCATTAGAGTAATTGAGAGAGCAGATACAATCTGCTTATCTGCAAAGAAATGACTACATTTGGAACTTGGTAAGGAAGAACTAATAAATACAAATAAACTAGTAGTTAACGTTTACAAACTGTAGTTTTTAAAGCATGTTTTACATATCATCCCATTTACTCCTGTCACAGTCCATGAGGTACAGAGGCAGGTAAGAAAGCTAAGGCTTTCAAAGATTGATGTGACTTACTCTGATTCCATACTTCTGTTAAGTGACTGAACTCCCTGGGCCATCTTCCCTTCTCCATTGTTAAATATAACCTTTGGAAGTTCTCCATCATAGAAGTGTCAGCATTTGAAGGAACTGCATAACTCCTAATTGTTTTTTTAGGTTCTTGAGTACAAATTAAGCTATACATATTTTCAAAATACTGTGTACACAGTCTTTTTTACCAGAAAAAAAGAAACAAGGTTCTATCAAGGTCATGAAAGCAGGTTGATTCTGACTCTAAATTGATTTACAGTTTTATTTGCATTTGATTACAATGATAATATGCAGTGTAAACAAGTATATAATTTATGCAGGTACAAATAATTGACACATTTTCGTGTTGTTTTCTAGCAAGTTGTTGATATGTATCTGTTACGCTTTAAACTTTTTTTAGTGTACTTGAAATAACTAGTTTGTTTATATACTGATAAATATGCATCTGTTTCTTATGTGAGATTTTGCCATGGTGGAAATTCTTCTCAGGCTTGTGGGTCTAAAAGCTGCTTCACACGTTTTAATCCAGGAGCTCATCTTATATACCTCTATCCTAGATAAAAAGACAGCCATTGAAATCCTCTGGGTGCGCCTTCTCTGCCTTAAATGGTTATACACCTTAAACAAGACAGGGAGGCAAATCCTCCTCTCTTCTTTAAATGTGAGTGTGACAAATGGTGGAAAAGTACAAGAGTCAGAGTGTCACATGGGAACTGCTGTAGTGGCTTAAGGTCTCCTTTTTTTCCTTCATCAAAGTGTGCAAATATATCTGAGATTGTGCTATTCAATTCTGAACAACAGACCCTCTATCCTAGTTTGGGGAATCTCTTGAGTGGAGACTAGTTGTGCCATAGTATATAACAGTTTTGTAATCTCGAAAAAATGTTTGTCAAGCACTAGAATGAAACCACCAAACTCATTTTGTCAGCAACCGAAAAGGGGAGCTGAGCCATAGGTTATGGAGGTGAAAAGTTAATGTTCTGGCTTTTGCTTCCAGCATTTTCCCCATTCAGTGTTAGTAGGGAAATACTCTTACTCTTTTATAGCCACATCTGATCCACTAGATATTTTTAAAATCATTACAATAAAAATGTTTCTGTGTCATTCTGTCCTTGAAATAGCACTGCCATTTAATTCACATTTAATGTTTGTTGCAGAGAAAGCAGCAGCTGCCAATATAGATGAAGTGCAGAAGTCAGATGTATCATCTACAGGGCAGGGAGTCATCGACAAGGATGCGCTGGGGCCTATGATGCTTGAGGTAGCACATCCTCACTTTGGTTCTGTATTTTACAATGTTGTAAATCTTTACATTATCACTTTTAACGTTCAGGTGAATACAACTTAAGGATAGTTGACACTTCGTGTTAATTCTCAAGGTTGAAATACTGATCTCTTGAATTTACTAATTATGTATCTGTATCTCCGTTCTTGCAACTGATTCCACCATGTATCCATTACAAATTAATGATACAGAATTAAATTAACTGGAATAAACTGTAAATTAATGGGCATTAACTGCCTATTGAACATTCATTTTGGAAAATCATAAATTCTATTAAATTCTTATGTAATGTGTTTTTGTTTGAAATGTTCCCAAAATTACTAAACTTTTATATATGCCTTGCACATGCCTATCTATAGGTTAAAATTTGAGGAGAGGTTTATGGTTTTTATTTATATCATTTCAAATTTGTGTTCTAATAAAGATGACAATTGAGTGATAGGAGCTTTAAGTTAAGCATCTCAGATGGTCTTAACTGCCTGTTTTTTATTGATGTTAGGAAGCTTTATGATCAGACTACTGTCTAGAATTTGTAAAGTCCAGCTTTTCCTCTTTTATTAACTAGTACAGTGTTAAATACCAAGTGCTTTGCTGTACCTATTCTAAAATTAAAATTCAAGATGTAGGCTTTGATAAGATGAGGGAAAAAATGTCAGTGAATATATAACAAGAAGCCGAGGAGCCCTGAGACATAAATTATGTCAGTTCTCAGGATAATTTACTCTGCTGCTGATATGATGAGTTGAAAAGAACCGCATGGCCGTCAGCCTGGCAGCATTGTCATCAGAGCCAGTTAACTTGCTGCAGCAGTCACACATTTGTAATAAATGAGAATTCTTGAAACAAAGATAACCAGTAATTGTCCCCTTTTTTATAGTTGGTATATAAGTTAGTTTTTATTTTCAGAAAGTCTTAATTCTCTGAGAATCTATCATAGATTTAGGTGACAATACACAGAAAAGATCATTTGACCCATTCTTTATATTTAGAAATGACAAAATTCATTGTCTGAAGCTAGAACTGCTGGCCAGAAGGCTTTAACTGACTCCATGTTATTCCTTGCTTATTTCTCTTGAATCACTGGCTTGAAAACATCCAGGTACAATGTTCAGGAGCAAAGCAAAAACATACTTAACCTGATTTTCCAGAACCAAAAAGGCAGTGGAAAGCCAAAGTGCTCCTTCTCCCTTGGTTCTTAGAAGCAGTTAAAAATATCTAACTAGGGGGCCTCCCTGGTGGCGCAGCAGTTAAGCACTGAGCTGTGGAGCTGTCGGCAGCGCGCGATGCGAGTTCGACGCCTGGCCGGGGAGAATCCCACATGGTGCGGCAGACCTCTCCTGCCTCGCCCGCTGCTCCCCTCAGCAGTGGATTTCTGATCTGCCTGTTCTGCTCCCCACTCTGTCTCTGGTGAACCCTCTTGCTGCCCCACGCCTCTGGTCTGTACCCCAGCTTGTATGTATAAATAAATAAATCTTAAAAAAATATATCTAACTAGGTAGACTATTTAGAATTAGATGAAAGAAAGTAGATAACTTTCTGTGAAAAAAATTTCCAATTACAGAAAAAATTGATTTAAAAATTATGGTAATCTGAGTGATTACATTTAGGAAATTCCCCTATATCTGTTTTTATTCCTTATATCAGGGTGGAAATGAAAGTGGAGTGGAAACTCCTGGGAAGATTTTTCTGTCTTCTAAAAAGAAATGCTAGGGGTCACCACAAGGTTGTGACTCAAACCCTTTGGAAACGAGTTCATGAATTGTAGAAATCAGATTGCTAGATTTCAGTGGGCCTTATCTCATAAAAGCAAGCCAACATTTAGTTTTTTGCTGTTTCAAAATAGTCTTTTGAGAAATCAGTGTCTTCAGAATTGAGCAAGTACTTATATAGCAGGACTTGCTGAATATGTTAAAGAGATAAACTAGTGACTTAAGGTTTAAGTTTAAATCTTCATCCCTGTTTACATGTAATAACTTAAGCAGAGAATGCTTGTTCTCGTGGACAGAGAAAGCGTATTCTCGTGGAGCTGTTCCTAGGCATAGATGCACACTCATGCTTACATCATAGCATAGTGGTTACTAGGCAACAAAACCAAATGTCAGCTTTTTTCCATCAGAGCATATTATACTGAGATTTAAAAAAAAACACACAGTTTTATGAGATGAAACAGTTTCATTTTTCAGTTACACTATGTCACAAATTAGTCTTTTTACCATAGCACAAAGCAGTGGGAAGCTACATGCGTTTTTAAAACTGAACTATAGGTAATATAATTACGCAAATCCTTGTTGAATGTGTATCTGAAACAGTGAGTTTAAAAGGACACTCGGTATATAACTACTCAGCTGACATCCTGTCCCCATCTCCTCACTGCCACGTGCTATGTGCGCATGCTCACACAAGGCTTTTACAGGTTGACTCCAGCCTGCTATGGAAGGCCATTTACATACAGCCTTGCTTTACCCTACATATTGTTTATATCATTGGGAAAAACCTGACAGAATATTTAAGGAAAATTTAAAACCTCATTTTTTAAAGAGCTTTTCATGGCTGTCTTATGGTCAGTTAGAATTCAAGAGAGCATTTAGTTTTGTAATGAACATAGAATTAGAGATGGAATATATTCAAAGAAAGCTAAAAAAATAAGAGCCTGTAGTAACTTAAATAAAAAACAAACTAGGAAAAAAAGGAAACACTTCATGTCCCATCCATATACTTGTCCTATCAGTATGGACAGGTAACATTCATGTTAAAAATAGTAGTAAATTCATAACACGAAGAAACTGTGGCATAAACTGGATAGAGCAGGCAGCCCTGGTTCAAGGTAAGCCTGTTCAATAGCAAGTTTTTTTCTAGTCCTGATCACTCGCCTGGTCCATAGAACACAGAACAAGCAAGGTCAAAAAGAGAAAGACATAGGAACTAAGAAAAACTCACTGGACTGCCAACCTTTGTATCGCCGAGGCAAACACTAGAGGAAAGTGGACTGGGGTAAATATTGGAGGACTGTGCTCGGTGGCACAGTAATTAAAAGCATGAGCTTTGGAGTCACTCCACCTGGATTGAGATTCCAGCTCTGCCGCTGACTGCAAGAGCTTAAGCAAATCACTTAACCTCTCTGAGTCTCAGTCTCTTCCCCCTCTATAAGTTAGAAAAAAAGAAACATTCCTTCAGAGGTGTAAATATTAAAATAACACAGTGTGTTTAAGACACATAAATATGCTCAATTTTATTTATTATTATTTATTTCCTAAAATGATCCCAGATTTTTCCTCCTCTTCCCTAGTCTACATTGGAATGACAATGAAGAGCGAGGCTATGCATCCAGTATTGGTGTTACTGATACCTGGGTGATTTAAAAACCTGTATCCTAGCACTCTCTAGAACAATTAATACAGAATTAACTTTCCAATTCTTACTGTTATGAACAAAACCTCAAGTCCCTTTCCAGCTTCAGAACAGTACTGGCCGTCTAAGCCTGATGTCCCCACATAGACCCCAAGAAGTTTGTCATCTCAGAGACACACTTTTTGGATCTTCCCCCCTATATACAGCCAACAGTAAAGGTTAATATACATTTAAGAGTCTGAGGCCATGTGTAATTCCTTTCATTTAAACTCTGGTAATTTTAGGGCCTCCCTGGTGGTGCAGCGGGTTAAGTGCAGCACTATGAAGCTGTCCAGAGCCACTGCAGCACGAGTTCAGTACCCGGCCAGGGAGCTTCCCACATGGTGCAGCAGACCTCTCCTGCCTCACCCACTGCTCCCCTCAGCAGTGTACTTCAGCAGATCTGCCCGTTCTGCTCCCCACTCTGTCTCTGGTGAATCCTCTCACCACCCCATACCTCTGGCCTGCACCCCAGCTTGTATGCATAAATAAATCTTTTTAAAAATCTAAAAAAAATAAAACCACAGAAATATTTTTTAAAATAATAAAAAATAATAAACTCTGGTGATTTTAAAGATAGTAAAATTTTCAGTTTTTCTTGTTATTTGCCCTTAAACTGAGGGAAAATTTTCAATGACCCTTTCCTCCTATTGGATTGTATTTCAGAAACTGTACAACAGAATTCTTTTGTATTGGGTTGGTAACGAAAGTTATTCTTCGCCCTATGAAGTACATCAGTCTCACTTTGAAAATACACATAAATGCCTGTACACTTTTACTTCACAATAATTATCTCCTGATAAATTAACAGAGTTGGTGTTTGTTATTTAGTTTGTGACAAGAAACCCTGATCTAGGCTTTCTCCCATTTATTAAGATGGAATAATTTCACCAAGAGAAAATGTGTTAATTGTTTCTGAGAACTTGGAGAGGAGCAAGAGATCCATTTTCTATCCACATGTGAATTATGTTTCCCCAAAGGGATTATTTCCTTCTTTAACAATTGCATGTAATTTTATGTTGCCTCCTTTCTAACAGTTTATCTTTTCCCTTAGGCCCTTGATGGGTTCTTCTTTGTAGTGAACCTGGAAGGCAATGTGGTGTTTGTTTCGGAGAATGTGACACAATACCTAAGGTATAACCAAGAAGAACTGATGAACAAAAGTGTGTATAGCATCCTGCATGTTGGGGACCACACTGAATTTATCAAAAACCTGCTGCCAAAGTCTATAGGTAAATGATTATCTGCTGCGTCTTAACTGGAGGGGGTAAAATAAAATTGTGTTATGTCAATTGGGGACGTAAGTAAGTCAGTAATTTTTTGGAAGTGCTTATGTTAAGTATTTTAAAGTTTAGAAGTCATGGAGAAAAGGACATCTGCAGATACTGGCCTTGAATGAATGATCACTGGGATCCTTTATTTTAAATACTTGAAAAGAATTCAGATGTACATTATTCATATGACAACTATTTTCATGGGATTTGTTTTACTGGTTTTTTTGTTTGTTTGTTTTACTGGGTTTTTTTTTTTTAAGATTTATTTATTTATGCGTACAAGAACTGGGGTATAGGCCAGAGGTGTGGGGTGATGAGATGATTCACCAGAGACAGAGTGGGCAGCAGAATAGGCGAATCTACTGAAGTACACTGCTGAGGGAAGCAGCTGGTGAGACAGGAGAGGTCTGCTGCCCCATGTGGGAATCTCCCTGGCTGGGGATCGAAGTCGTACTGCAGTGGCTGCGTAGAGTTTCGTAGTGCGGAGACTTAACCCAATGCGCCACCAGGGAGGCCCCATTTGTTTTATTGTTTTTAGAGGAGGTGCAAAATTGCCTTCCACCCTATCCATTGTCAGCCAGCTCTGTCTGTCCTTTATTCTTCCATGACTATCTAAGTCCTTTATTCTTCCATGACTATCTAAGAAGTGGAAGGTCGTGAGACATTTGAGATTCAGCTGAGTCCTACATGTGGAGAGAATATGTATGTGGGTGTATACAACATTCTAAAAATAAAATGTACAGAAACAAGTGGCATATAGAGGTTCAGATACTCTCAGCTGGGAGCCCTAATGGGCTCTTTTATTTCACAGACTCTGTGACTCTGCAGGGGTTACTGTCATATGTTGCCTCCTTACCTACTCTCCCTGTTTCAGATTTCCTGACTTCATCTTATTCTGGAGCTACTGTCCAAAAGCATATGTGATTATTAAAGGCCATATTTTATAGTGGGTGATTCAGAGCATGGGCCCACCTTAGTTGCTGCTCTAGAGTATTGCTATTCCCATTTACTAAGTTCTTTTTTTAATATTCTCACTTAAACTGATGATGAGAAGAACATCTTCACTGATAAAAAGAAGTATAAATTTTAGCACAGAATATGGTCAGGTCCTGAGTTAGCAAGTATTTCTGTTCTTTTTCTTAAAAGAACTGTTTAGTCAGTCTTATTTTTACCATAGTAAATAGAAAAGTCCTTTCCAAATTCCTTAATGGCTAGCTTTCCAAGATAGGATAACCTTTTGTTCAAAGTGACTGCAATAGTAGTACAAAATACATGAGTGGTTATGTGAGATTCTTTTGTTATAGTCTCTAGTAAATGAACAAGAAAATGGGATTTCTTATTTCAAGTAACTATTAATTTCAGATCTCTTCAGTAATTTTATGACTTCCTCAAAGGACTGTACTTGTTAATTCACTATTATTAGTTCACTTGTCTAAAGAACTCTTTACCTTACTTTCTATTGTGCCTTTATTATACTTTCAAATTACTTATTAACCTGAGTTTATAAGAACTTTTTTCCTTTCTTCTTTGATTACTCTATATAATCTCCATTATGTAAATAAGCTTTTAAGAATGCTGATGGTGAAATAAACTCCCCAAATGTCTGCATAGATATATAAAATTAGCTGTGCTTCTTTCTGTAACTTTACAGTAATTTCTTGAAGTTAACTTGATAAGTATATTTTTCTTTCTAGAAAAAAAAGTCTGTTTCCTTTTTAATTCTCCTGCAACCTCACGGCTGGCAGTTTAGCATTGAGTTCACCTTAACACCTAGATGTCCTTTAAGTGTTTTCTAACTAGTGACCTTTAAGACTGTATTTGCTTTCAGTATGACCAGCACCCGCCCCCCTTTTTAAATCTTATTTCTTTGTCCTAGTGGGTCTAATATTTTTCAGTTAAAACATAAAGAACACTAAAGAAAAGAATGCCCAAGTGAGAATTAGGACTGATTCTGATTCAGGCTCTTCTACCATTTCTTTGGACATCCGTTTTCTCATTTGTAGAATGAAAAAGTTGACTTGGTGGCCCATAAATACTGTTTGATTCTCAAAATCAGTCATTCTTTCAGTTCTCTCGCTTGATTTCTCTAATGTATTTCCCCCAAAATGGTGTCTTTCCTGTCTTTCATTATCTCTGTCTTGAATTAATATATACATTTTTAGCTATTGATACTAATATAGAAGACGTGTAAAATAGTTTTTCACTTGAAAAGAAATGGTATTAGAAGTTTGTTCTCAAGTATGTTTCAGTCTTATTGAGGAAATATACATGAAATAATTTAAAACATATCATGGAATACTTTGGCATCAGCCAAATTTTGGAATATGAGGTAAGATTTCTGTGAAATTTTAGAAAAGATCTGTAAGAGGAGTCAGTGTGGGGTACCTACATAATTGGTAACTGTATAGAAGATCACAGCCTTTGTAGCATGAATACCTTTGGATGGGAGAAAGGCAGGCAGCCTGGTGTTTCAGATAGGATTGTAGAGGCAGAGACATTCAAGTTGGGACTGGGTATATGGGGGCGGGGGTTGAGGGGACTGCTTAGATGAATAGATAGGGCTGGTTAGTGAGATTTTGATTTATCAGTCGAATGGCCTCCATACTCCTGACTACATCAAGTCCAAATTCTTTTAAGGGACTTAATGCTACAGTTATTACCACTTAACACATTTTTTCAGCAGAGGGTAACCTATCCAAAACTGGAATGCAAGTAGATTAAATTTCCAAGAAATCAAAATTGGCAAAGCCAGCAAATAGCGAACTATAATATTCTAGTAATAAGAAAGGAAGACCTGAACATGAAGGGAGGAAGTCAGGGTAAAAAGAAGTATAAAAGACGTTTTGAAAATCCCAGGAATTTTTCTGGGATTTTTCCCCTCTAGGTTGTGAAGTTATTTGGAAAAGTATAAATACTATATAAAATTATGTAACCGTATTTCCATATGACTTTGATAATTCAGCAGCAGCAAGTCTGATGTTAATTTCTTTATCTCACTGGATTGCTTTTGCCTCCTCAGTGAATGGAGGATCTTGGTCAGGCGAACCTCCTAGGCGCAACAGCCATACCTTCAATTGTCGGATGTTAGTAAAACCTTTACCTGATTCAGAAGAGGAAGGTCATGATAACCAGGAAGCACATCAGAAATATGAAACTATGCAGTGCTTTGCTGTTTCTCAACCAAAGTCCATCAAAGAAGAAGGAGAAGGTGGGCAAAATTTCTTGACTCTCTTATGTCTACTTATCCCCATGCAACTTCTTTTACACTTAATAATCTGAATTTACTGGTCACACAAAGGTAAATTTGGAGGCAGTTTATTTGCTTTATTCACCTGGTTAACAATTTTAGGGATCAATTCAAATTTTAAGTCTCTATAATAGCCCCATCCAGTAGAAGTTTCTGTAGTGCTAGCGGAGTTATAGATCTTCAGTGTGCAGCCACATGTGGTTATTAAACTTTTTGAATTGTCATCAGTACAATGAGGGGTGTGATTTTATATTTATTAAATTTGTATTTAAACGCTGGTGACCAACCTCCCAGAGCAGTTCTGTTAGTGGTTAACCCTTACAAAAATTCTGGACACCTCAATGTCTAATGTTAGCTCTGTACTGTAACTCTAGAAAGTACATGTGAGTGCAAAGCAGCATTTTCCATATTCTTTCAAGGCATTAGTGGATTCCATACAGCCTGTTCACAAATGCTGGTTCCAGAATATGGTATAAAATGTTATTTACAAGAGGATGCAGTTAGGATTGGGAAACGGGGTTCAAGACTCCCTCTAAAGAGATGTGATGTAGTGTCCAACCTCTGTTGCTCCAAGCAGCCATTCCACACCATCGAGTGTCACTCAGTAACATGAGATACTACTGAGAAGTATATCCTGTGTACACATCAAAATGGGAAGAACTAAGGCCTACTGATGAATGGAAACATCATAGACTTTATAATCAGACAGGCCAGCTCGTAATTTAGCCTCTTGCCAGGTCTGTGACTTTGGGCAAGCTTCTTGACCTCTCTGAACATCCATTTTTTTCTATTAGCAAGTGAAGTCCACAATGCCAGTATCAGAATGTAATAAGGATTAAATGAATAATCTTGAACCATGATTGGCCTCAAATGCTGGTTATTTAAATCCTTTTTAAAAAATAGGTAGCTTTTAATTTACACTCTATTGGAAAGGAAGTAATAGAGCTGTCATAGGTGATACATAGTTTTCAAAATTAAATTTTAACATAGTGTGGAACATCAAGTGATTTTATTCATTTTTATACAACAGAATAAGTACTGCTAATTCATCCATCTGTGATAATATTCTAATGCAGTATAAAGAAGCTGTAGCTGGACTAATTTATGGTTTTGTTCTTTATATTTAAACATTTTTTTGTACATTTAAAATCTGATTCTGGTGGTTAGCACAAGATAGCATAACAGTAGGGTTTCTGGGCCAAGATGTGCTATGGTTTAAATTCTGGCTTCAGAAAAGTTTTATATGATGTTGGGCAAGTTATTTAAACTTCACACTTTGATTTTTCTCCTCTGTTAAATGAAGATAATGCTAGGACCTGCCCTGAAGAGTTATTAAGAGGATTAAATGAATTGGTAGCCGGTAAAGCAACTAGAAAGATAATCTATCTCATAATCAGTGCTTTAACATGTACCTTTTCTTATGTTGAGGATGAAGATTACCTTTAATTTTGTAATCCTTGATATTAGTGGATACATTTAAAGAAATTCTTTCCCCAATTTAAAAATAAACAGTCAAAAATGATTCACATAAGATATGCGGGGACTATTTTTTTAACAACCTTTAATCGAACATTTTTGAAATTAAAAGGGCTATGCAATGTGCTCTGTATGCTGCAAAGATAAATAAAGCATTCCCCTCTTCTCCAGATGTGAACACAGATACATAAAACAAATGAAATGGGGTAAGAGTAAATGCTTAGCTCTGGCTCTGGGGGAAACCAGCCGCAGCCAGGACTCTGAACTGTCAGGCATGCATCTGCTCTGGGATTTGTTGTCTGGATATGTGTCTAGAGTCCACTTATATTCTTTGTTTTAAATTGCATATTGCCATTATAGGGGCTTTTACATAATTGGTAGAGGTATATGTCATTTTCCTATCTCTTGGTACCTAAAGCTGAAGAAGCAAGCCCATGACAAAGCAGAGCATGAGATACTGGCTTTCATAATTTTTGCATTATAATGTATGAATTAAACTCTTTGTTATTATCAGCCATTTAATAAGAAAGGACTCCATTCTTTTCATCAATGGGGGGATGGTTTCACATGGTTAACTCTAGAACGGTGTACATACTTTTATCAGATGTATGATGTGGCTTTAGCAGTTCATCCTCTGTGTCCCTCAGCTGCTTCCAATTTCAGTTGGGGAGAAAATATAGCCAGTGAGTAGCAGAGGTACATTGTGTTCTGTCACTAGTCCCTTAATGATTTTACAAAGTTGTGCTCGCATAAATAAATCTGAGGTTGACTCACTGAAAAAGCCTAACATGATAACTTTAAATGTATTGATTGAAGATCTGCAGTCCTGCTTGATATGTGTGGCAAGAAGAGTTCCCATGAAGGAAAGACCAGTTCTTCCCTCCTCAGAAAGTTTTACTACTCGCCAAGATCTCCAAGGTAAATTCTCTTTTCAAAGATGACAAATCATTTTAGAATATTTACATATTTGTAAATGCAGTGGATTTATTTAGAAAACTGTCATAACGCTGGACACTTATTTTCACTGTCTACCCTTTTGATCCATGTACTTGTGCTAACTATTCTAAATAAATTGTTATCCTTTTAAAATTTAATTATTTCCCTAAATAATAGATCAGTATGTAGATATGATGCTTGCTGTTATTTAATAGGCAAGATCACTTCACTGGATACCAGCACCATGAGGGCTGCCATGAAACCAGGCTGGGAGGACCTGGTGAGAAGGTGCATTCAGAAGTTCCATGCACAGCATGAAGGGGAATCTGTGTCCTATGCTAAAAGGCATCATCATGAAGGTAAGGATGTCTGTGTCATGCTTTTCTGAAGTTAATTCTTGCCAACTTGCTCCTTCCTGTGGAAGCTTTCTCTGAAACACTTGACTCCTGAAGTTCTCCTCAGGGGACTTGGATCCAGTGACTCTCTATGTTCATATATATTTGCATCATCTGGCCCAGAAGATGTTGCCATCTGAAGAAAAATTTAATGGGAGAACACATAGGACAGAAGACTATGATAAAGGAAATAGGAGATAATAATTTCTCAGTAACAGATGAAAGGAAAAGGGAAAAGTTCATTTTCTTTGATACTGAGGCTTCTAGATGTAAAAGAAAACATAATAAGGTCCCATCTAATATCAAAAGGAATGTTCTCTGAATCATAAGGTAAATCTGGAAAATTTGCAAGCTCGGGTGAATTTCTGATAGAGGTAACGTGAGATTCCAGGCCCTCCTTCCAGACAGTGATCACAAAAGATCTCCCCAGTGTTATAGAAGGCCCACATACGAAGTGTTTCATCTGAAGTCACATGGCTCACAAGCCATCTAATCCCAAAACTAGCTATTTCAGTAATAGTAGCAGGCTTTATTTAATAAATGGTCTTTGACATTGTCCCTCTTTACATTATCTCACTGATTGCTCACAACATGCGAAGTAGATCGGCCTTAGGACTCCTGCGCTGTAGATGGGGAGACTGGAGCAGGTGCAATGACAGGCTGGTGAGCATGGAGTTAGTATATGCACTGGACTACCTGTCCTGGCAGGCTCTGCTGTGCTGCTTCCAGAATTTTTACCACTGAATCACTTTTCCTCAAGTGCATTCTGGTCTTTTGTTAAGTTGAGGAAACAGAGAAAAAAATTCTTTCCTTGGCACTTACTATGATGGGGGAAGGAGACGCTTTTTCCTTTTCCTGGTCTTCTGCTTTTTAGACTCTCACAGGCACTGCTTGCTGGGCAGGGTGCAGCTACTTAAGACATGTAGGTTCCATAGGGGCTGCCAAAAGGGGCCAAACTGCTATGAAGGCCTGGGGGCAGTGCTGTGTGTCTCATGACTCTGCTTGACAAATTATCTGCATCTTTGCAGAAAACATTCCTAACTCTCTATTGAAAATAGAATTTTAGTTTGTCACCTTCTGTCTAATGTGCATCCTTGGCATTTTACCAGTGGTGTTTGTATGTTTAAACTTCACGCTGTTAAGAGGACTTATAACAAAGGTCATATAGTAATTAATATCGCTCCCATTCCCTTCTTTTTCCCTCACCTTATTTAACCTTTCTATCCTATTCAGTCATATTTCTTAGAAATAGACACATAATCCAACAATATGTATCTTCCAATATTTTTCTTTAATTTGGAAAGAATAAGGAAGTAAAGATACTATGTTTGACAGAAATCAATGTTTAATCTACCATTTCACTAGATCTGGTTTAAACTAAAAAGAATAGCAACAAAGAATAAGAAATCACCATGAGCAGATATATGCTCAGGGTCATCATAGCAGTGCCCTATAATTAATTCTGTAGCTTTTTGATTCCATACAAAAGGGTCTGCACAGAATTACCAGGCAGTGTGCTAGGTTTAAATGAATGGGACCCATTGAAAGGAAACTTGCAAATGTAGGAAATACATTTCATCCAAATGCGTGAAATAGGTAAGAAGACCATTGAATAAAAACCTGCTGGAAGGCTTTGTTTAACTAGGGGAGCTTCCTAAATGCATTCAGGTGAACGCTTACTCCCCCTATCTTTGAAGAGAGATGTTTGATGTAGACCAAATGGAAATGTAACATCTTTAGAGATCACAGTCAAGGTCAGATAAAATTCTGAAATTGTAAGCCATTGGAAATATGAGTTCTGTCATAACAATCTTAGGGACATACTTACTGTGCAAAGCAAAATACACATATATATGGTAATTTATTTCCATTACCGCCACTTCAGAGTAACTTCCTCCAACAGTTGATGGCAGAAACTAATACCTAAATACTACATCTAAGTGAAACTGAAGAGAGGGTTTCATTAGAGAAATGGCTTAGTGTGAAATTTTACCAGAAAATCTGGATCCACGTTTTATGTCAGTGTCTTCTCCTCCCCCCATTTCTCTCTCTCTCTCTCTCTCTCTCTCTCTCTCTCTCTCTCAGCAATTTTGTGGCATGGTGAATGTGTTTGGTCACTTCGGGGCTAGCTTTTCAACCCACAGAATTTGTGCTGAGGATTATGTGGTAGAAACATGGTGGTGGTCTTAAAATGGTTTAAGAGATGACTACATTATATGACTCCTTTTTTCTAAATTGAGACATTTTTTTAAATATGCAGTATTTGAGTTTTAACATACAGTTGTACTTTAAAGCTATGAAAGATACATCTGAAATTTTATTTTTAGAAAAGTTATTTTAACCTTGTTAATTTGATCTTATTTTCTGCTGTTGTCTTGAATATGGAAACAACTGACTATTTATACAGAAGTTACACCAATTCCATGTTACTAAGATTTATACTTTCATTGTTTTTAGCTTTCTATTTAGCCCTTTTTCTCTGAAAATATTCTTCTGATTGTCTGTCTTTTACTTTCTGTTGTCCTAACACAAAAATACCTTTTATACACTGAAAAGCAGAATTGGGGAATAGTGGCGTAAGATGAATTGAACAGTATTTAACATCAAGATAAATATTTGGAGAATATATTTGATTTCATAAATTTTACTGTAGCATTTGTCTTTAATTTGAAGGGAACTTAAGACAGATTGTACACTTTAGAGGTCTCATGTCTGCTTTCTATTATTTTCTAACATTTTAAACAGATCATTATAAAGCTAATTTTGAGTTTATAAATTGTACTCTGCCACTGCAGTGAAGATTTTCAGATAACATAGTTAAAGGTCCAAGTTTCATTTAAAAAATACATATTGAATTTATTGGGTATTTTGAATGAAAAATGTGCTTTTAAAAGTTTATGGTGTTTTTATATCATGAAATATTTACTTTTTTTGCCATCATGAGAAGTTATATTTTGATTTATATGGATTCCTATTTGCTAGTAGGAAAATATTAAGCTTGATGAAATTTACTACGATTATTATGTCTTGTCCTACTCCACCACCTTTATATTTTTCTAAATACACATTTTTTTCCTTGCTTGCCTGCAGTGCTGAGACAAGGATTGGCATTCAGTCAAATCTACCGTTTTTCCTTGTCGGATGGCACTCTTGTTGCTGCACAAACGAAGAGCAAACTCATCCGTTCTCAGACTACTAATGAACCTCAGCTTGTAATATCTTTACATATGCTTCACAGGTAATCTGAGCTCTAAGAAACCCTTGTCCCTTCCCAATTTTGGAGGAAATGTTACAAAAGCAACAAATCTTACAGTGTTTGGGGTTTCTTAACGTTTCTGTTGATCAGCCCCACACAGGTAAAATATAAAATTAAACTGTTATTACTTGGCTCAATGACAGCTCATGTTAATAGCCAAGTAGGGATATTCTTTGAACCTTAGCTTTAATACTAGAGAATTTTAAAACCCAGCTGGAAGAACACAGACTAGCACTAACTTTGCTCTGACCCAACTCCCTGTTACAGCAGAGAAGGGAAATGATCAGTTCCTAGTGGTGACCTGTGCAAGAAGGAATATTCAGAGCACTGGCTGATTTCTGTTCCTGTATGTTGGAATCTAGAGCTTGCGAATGTATATACTTAGAATATTTTATATCTTTGTGCTGAAGTTTAAGTTAACTCTCTGACCTTAGGCTAAATTGAAAGGTAACAATAAATTTCCATAAAATACAAAGACAATTGAATGTTGATTTTAAAATAAATACCACAAACTATTGTTTTAGAGCACAAATCTCGGAAAATGGTTACATTTCAAGTTATATAAATATTGGTGTATATAAAACTTGATGAGAGGTACTCTAAATAAGAGTTTCGTTTTCTTACCTTTATTATTGACTTTTCTTATTTAAGGAAAAAATAATTAGGCAGTCCTATTTGCCAGCTCTTAATAAAACTGACCTCAGACTGAAGCAATTTGAATGTGATTACAGATGTGCCAAATTTCACTGCTCTTCAACTGAAAGCTGATGTTTGACAGTTTGTGAAACCTGTTTTGTTTGGATTTGTGGACACGCTTGGTAACTCACAGTGACTGCCAAGGCTGCAAATTAAGACGATAGGACTTCGAAAATCATCTTGTTCTGAAAACCTGCTTTTAGTCATTAATCAGGGAGAGGATTAGAATTGCCTTGGAATTGGGAAATAAGATCACTAATTAAGGTCACCGTGCAGCTCCTGTTATCCATGTTGTTCCCTCCTGTATGGGTTTTGCTTTGACTTGCAGGGAGACCCTGCTGGGGATCTGTTAGACACGGTGATCCAATTCTGAATACTTTCGGTGTTAGAACTTGTAGAGTTTCTAATTCTTTTTTTTTAAAGATTTATTTATTTTTTTTATTTATACATACAAGTTGGGGTACAGGCCAGAGGCGTGGGGCGGCGAGAGGGTTCACCAGAGACAGAGCAGGTAGCAGAACAGGCAGATCAGAAACACACTGCTGAGGGGAGCAGTGGGCGAGGCAGGAAAGGTCTGCTGCGCCATGTGGGATTCTCCCCGGCCAGGTGTCGAACTCGCGTCGCCGCTGCCAACAGCTCCACAGAGCAGCGCTTAACCGCTGCGCCACCGGGGAGGCCCAGAGTGTCTAATTCTTAAGGGACAAGTTTTTTCCCTGCAAGTTTGCTCTTCATCTTGAACCAAGTAGTACATATCAATAATATCTAAGTTTATTAGTAAAATTACATTTCAGGCAGATAATTGAAGGTAGCTATACTCGTTTGGGTCATTTCTTTAAGATAATATAAGCTGTTAGTTATTCATGATGATATAGCATTTAATGTGAAAGATACGTTACGTAATTGGAACCCCTTTAATGTCTTGTCTACAATTTCAATATGGTAGCAGTCAAATTGAAACACACACCCTCTGTAAAACCGCAGACATCTTAATAAGTTGACTGAAAAACATCCCTCTTGGTCCAGAACTCTACATGTTCATTCTTGTCCATAATTGCAGTTTGTTTCATCAAAGCATTATCTTTCCTTTCGATGATGTCTGTTTTTTTAAAAACAGGCTATTTCATTTGTTAAAATTGATAATAGCTTGCTAAGTATTTTTCCTTTTATATTTCTTTCTTCATTACACAGAGAGCAGAATGTGTGTGTAATGAATCCGGATCTGACTGGACAAGTGATGGGGAAGCCATTGAATCCAATTAACTCTAACAGCCCTGCCCATCAGGCCTTGTGCAGTGGGAACCCAGGTCAGGACATGACCCTCAATAGCAATATAAGTTTTCCCATAAATGGCCCAAAGGAACAAATGGGCATGCCCATGGGCAGGTTTGGTGGTTCTGGGGGAATGAACCATGTGTCAAGCATGCAAGCAACCACTCCTCAGGGTAGTAACTATGCACTCAAAATGAACAGTCCCTCACAAAGCAGTCCTGGCATGAATCCAGGACAACCCAACTCCATGCTTTCACCAAGGCATCGCATGAGCCCTGGAGTGGCTGGAAGCCCTAGAATCCCACCCAGTCAGTTTTCCCCTGCAGGAAGCTTGCATTCCCCTGTGGGAGTTTGCAGCAGCACAGGAAATAGCCATAGCTACACCAATAGTTCCCTCAATGCACTTCAGGCCCTCAGCGAGGGGCATGGGGTCTCATTAGGGTCATCGTTGGCTTCACCAGACCTAAAAATGGGCAATTTGCAAAACTCCCCAGTTAATATGAATCCTCCCCCACTTAGCAAGATGGGAAGCTTAGACTCCAAAGACTGTTTTGGACTTTATGGGGAGCCATCGGAAGGTACAGCTGGACAGGCAGAGAGCAGCTGCCATCCTGGAGAGCAAAAGGAAACAAATGATTCCAGCTTGCCCCCGGCTGTCAGCAGTGAAAGAGCTGACGGACAGAACAGACTGCATGACAGCAAAGGACAGACCAAACTCCTCCAGCTGTTGACCACCAAATCTGACCAGATGGAGCCTTCACCCTTATCCAGCTCTTTGTCGGACACAAACAAGGACTCCACAGGCAGCTTGCCTGGTTCTGGGTCGACGCATGGAACCTCGCTCAAGGAGAAGCATAAGATTTTGCACAGACTCTTGCAGGACAGCAGTTCCCCTGTGGACCTGGCTAAGTTAACAGCTGAAGCCACAGGCAAAGAGCTGAGTCAAGAGGCCAACAGCACAGCTCCTGGTTCAGAAGTGACTGTTAAACAAGAGCCTGTGAGCCCCAAGAAGAAAGAGAATGCACTACTTCGCTATTTGCTAGATAAAGATGATACTAAAGATATTGGTTTACCAGAAATCACCCCCAAACTTGAGCGACTGGACAGTAAGACAGACCCTGCCAGTAACACGAAATTAATAGCTATGAAAACTGAGAAGGAAGAGATGAGCTTTGAACCTAGTGACCAGGTAAGTTTTGTAATGTGTTCTCTCAAATATGCTAACCCATACCCATTAAGGATTTTCTCTACAGGGGCATTTTGAGACCTCGGGTGATAAGATAAAAATAAGCCTCCTCCTTTATTGTTCTTACTTTGAAACAGACTTAATTCTCACTGTATCTGCTTTTTCCACATCCTTTATCTAGCAAAGAGTGACATTGTTATATAGCAGGGGTCGCCTGACTTGTTTTTGGTAAGGGGCCAAATGGTAAATTGTTTAGGCTTTGCAGGCCATGCAGTCCCTGTCACAGCTATTTACTTCTGCCATTGTCATGCAAAAGCAGCCATAGCCAATATGTCAGCAGATGAAGCTGCCTCTTCCCAGCAAATGATATTTTAATTTCGTATAATTTAATGTATCGCAAAACATCTTTTGATTTTTTTTTTTCCAGTTAATGAAATGTAAATCCATTCTTGGACCATACAAAAATGGGTGGTGGGCAGGATTAATCCCCAAACCAGCTTACTCTGTTGACTCCTGTTACAGAAGATGCCTGAATTGGAGATGGTCACTTCTTCGCATATGGGCTTGGTCAGAACAGACTTGATTGGATGATTTCTTATTTACCCTTCTCTGTTTCTAAGATCAGAATTTGACTGGTTTTCAAACTTAATGAAGATCATCCTCTTTATATTCTCAACCAAAACTGATTAATGGTGAAGAAATTTTTAGGCCTTTGGTATAAAACTATTTAAGGGAGAGTAGATGGTCAGAAAGGAGAGATTACATTTAACTGGATGTCAGAATATTTAAGCCATCATATATTAATTCAAAACTAAAGCCAGAGGTTATATTCTCTGTTGTTCTTATCCGAAAACCTAATTCCTACTCAAAATCATTCTCGATGATACGCTAAGTATAAGTAGATAATGACATCACAGGGAAAATATAAACCATTTAATATTTTTCTTCATTTAAAAAAAAAGTCATTACTGACATAACAGCTTAGCAAAAAGTATTTCCTGGGGAATCAGTGACTGAGTTAATGATCCCAAGCTTCACCCTGTACTATCAGCTCTCCCTCTGATCCTTGCATACTACCCTTACTTCAGGTCTTTTAAGTCACACATGGTTCAGAAGTGAAGAAGCTGTATAGGCCAATGGTTGGCTTATTTGTCCTTGAAATTTTTATCACCGTCTTCTCAGACTAGTTGTGCATGGGGAGAGGAGAGAGAAGCAGCCCCTTGCTGTAACCTTGAATTCCACTGAGTCAGCAGAGGCCAGTCTAGGATCCTAATCAGGAAAGCAGAGGTCACTTGCGTTGGAGCTGGCCTCCATCGTGGTTCTAAGCACTTCGCGTCCTTTGTTTCTTTCACTTAGATGTCTTGACAGCTGCTACCATTCTTCTAAGGCAGATATGATTTTTCAAGTCTTTTTGCCTTTCACGTGGGAAACACCCTAGTTATATAAACATTTTTGGTAATTAATCCCTCAGCTTCGATGTTTAAACTTCAATGTCTGATATTCTGTAATGCTGTATAGTCATCAGACAGGGGAAGCTGGAATCCCAGCAGAAAACTAATAGCAAGGTCTTAGATAAAGTGCAGCATAAAACCAAATTGACAACTGTAAATGTTTTAATCTTTTGAGGTTTGCTAGATTAGAATATCCAGAGCTAGTGGCAGTTCAGAGTGGCAGGCACAGATACTGTCACTCAGTCTCTTGACACATGCTAGAGGGCAAGATGGTGACTCATGAAGTCCACCTTAGCTTAATGGCTAAGTGACTGGCCCCTCCCTCCATAAACAGAATTTATTTCTATCCCATGCCTGAGGCCCTCGGGAATTAAAGGATCAGGGAAGGGGGACACTGTTTGGCATTCCTAAATTTAGATATATGATTACACTAACATCAGACAGAAAAACTGATGACAAAAAAGTTAAAAAAAAAAAAAAAGTCCTTGAGTCACTTGTGGTTTCTGATTCTTGTTTAGGAGAAACAATTTTCTAATCAAAATTGTTTCACCTAGAGAAATAAAGTCTAGGGTGTAAAGCTGGACTTTTACTTTAGGTGAGCCAAAAAACAGTGCACACACACCCACAGTAAGTATTTTTTTCTTAATGAAACCCAGCCCCTAGTCTCACCCTCCATCCATTCCCATTTTAAAACTCCACCAAAAATACTACTTCAGAGCAATTTTAACATCAAAAACACTGCAACTTGAAAAGAAAGGTTACCACAGGAAGCATGCATTACCTAAATTTAGATCAAAGCTAGAATGACTTACTTTAAGAAAAAAAAGTGATTCTCTCACCTCTGCCTCCTTCGCTAGTCTCAAGTCCAGATTAATTGTGTCTCCTGTTAAATGCTGTACACATTTATTGACATTTTTTTCCTTTTCAAGGAAATACGACAAATTTTTTGTCAAGTAAACTGTTAGGGAGCCTGAATTGCAGTTAACTGTCTTTGTTATTTTGACTCAGAAAAGAGCCATTAGCTGAGTGTGTGTTTAGCCTATCACTAACTTATTAAGGACGGAAGTACTTCAATGGCACTGTTATACCTAAAATAGCATTCTTTACTGGGTATTTAAACAACATTTGTTTCTACAGCATTTCGTAACCAACAGGAAACAGTGGCAGAAAAGTTTCCAATGTGTTTAGCAAATTCTGAGTTATATATTTATTAGCACAATGGAACATGACCAAATGATACTCATTCTTTCTAATGTTGCAGGGCCACTTCTGATGAGGGCTTAGAAATGGTCTAAAAAGAATCTCCTCCTGTTATTTGCTCCATTAGAAAAGCAACCCATATTTTTAAACTGGTAGTATCCTGAAAACCTCCCTAAAAATGTAAAGTTATATTATCATTTTTTTAAATGTTATGTTTGGTAAGTGTAGTAACATTACATTTTTTATTTAAAATTTTGCAAATCTCTTTTGTAAATTATTAGAATACCTATACTATTAAAATGCATGTGCTCTTTATATTTGCTTCGGAAAAGAAGTGGATTTGACACATGAAAATTTCATAAAACCAGAAAAATGAAAAATTAAAGAAATCAAGTCTAATTTTCATTTTGTAGAACTTTTATAAAAATCTTTCTGACTCATTTTCTGCCTGAAATAGTTTAACTATTCAAATTGATGTGGCTAATTTGAGCATTCAAATAGATGCCTAAGCAAAACTTTGAAGTATCTTGGCAAAGCATCTTAAAGGAAGGCATTAATCTTTTTGTCTTGTGAAGAAATCTTGCCTAACAAAGTGGATAGAGACTAGAAGAACTTTTGATGAGAATTAAAGCTTACAAAATTTGATCAATAACTCAATGTGATCACATCCATTCCTTCCAGAACTTACATGACTACATAAGACAATGTCTTAGTCATCAAATTTTCTTGCTAAACAACCAAAGGGGTAAGGGGCATAGACATTTTGAACATGATCTCCTTGGGAAAAAAAAACATTTAAAATAAACTGAAGGCTGTTAGAGTTACGTTAAATGTGCACTCCAAAAATTAACAAGAAATAAACAAGGGCAAGGCATTATTTTCTCTAGTAGGGAAAGTTTCATAGTGCATTTTTCTTATGGTTAGCTGAATGAATTTAATATCCATAGTTATGAGTCTCCAAACAACCAATTCCTTTTGAATAAACACTTGCCTTGCTTTTTCTTAAGTCATATGTTTAGCTCCTTGTCAGAGCTAGACTATGCTACAGTTGAATTTGATCACCTCCTAAAGTGGCATAGTAAAATTTAAAAATCAGTTTTTAATACATGCTTTTTAAAAATAACCATAAAAATAATAGATGTTAAATGTCTAATTATTTGAAATAAAAACAATAAATTGATTCAAACTATTCAAATTATTTAGATAGAGAGCATTAAATTTATTTTAAACTCATTTTATTAGTCATGAGTAGATTACTAGGGAAGAATCTTGAGTACTGTCATTAGACTCTTTGAAACTGATGCATAGTGATTTTTCTCATCAAGATTTTTCAAGATTATTTCTCTTCAAGGCTTAAAAGTTATTTTTACTTATGTCAGAGGTTAAAGGTATAAAGAAAAGGGGGAGACTCTAAACCCAGAATCTGTATTGTAAAAACTTTCTTTTATCTGGGATTGGGACAAATGTAATAGTATCTGTTGAGGAAAACAATATGTTTTTATTATTGTTTACATGAACATGTATTTTTTATTGGATGTTTCTCACCCAAGCAGTCTAACAAAACTTTCTCACAAAGCAACTTGTTATAGCCTACCTCCTTTACCACCACCCACAGTGAATGCTAAAGTCCACTTTTTTCCCCCTTTTATTAATTTTTTATTTTTTTTATATTGTTGTTCATATTTTTACAGTATTTGACTTCTCCCCTCAGGTAAAGTCCCCGTAAATATGACACCACTACATCACCTGTGAACCATCACCGTGGTCCCTTGTGCTCATCCCACCCCTGTTTTGATCTAAGGGCCACTTTTTTAAAATACTCTACACAAGGCAGCATTGTAGTAGGGAAATTCGGTTTCATAGGACAGCAATAAACTTTACAGTTTATTAGAATCCCTTATCTCTCTTGCTGTTTTCATGATACAGCCATCAGGATGTTTACCACACATTTTTTAAAGTACAGTTTAATATAGTTAAAGGGATTCATCACATTGCCTGAATGTTCATTACTATGTTCCAGGCACTGGTCTGGAAAGCAGTAAATGTTTAAGTGTTTATACCGATGTTTATACCTTATGTATTTAACAAAACGTGATATATATAAATTTATAAGGAAATCTCTTTATGTGTACATTATACTACACGAAGTCATCTGTATGCATTCGGGGAAAAAAGAAGAGGTTGTTTAAGTAGTGTGAGACGTTTTGTCCACTGTTCAGCCCACTCGGCATATACCCTAGCAGAGTGATCATGAAGTAGATGGCAAGAGTTTACTGAATTTTGATTCCCTTACAGTTTTTACAGTATGAGAATGTAGCCACCAGCTTTTAAATTCAAGTTGGTGCCTGCAAGTCATTTAGGACTCAGCCAAAGAAGCAGTGATTTGCTCCACTCTAGAGGACAAACTTGCCTTTTGAAGAAGACATACAGTGTGGTGCCTTCCTAAGGAGATTTAAGGGTCATTTTGTCTGTTTATACTTTAAGATGCTAACTTTGGAACCTGTTAGCTGTGATGTGTCTTTCCATTATCTAGTGTTCTTTTAGAAATGAATAGGTAAGCTAACTAGAAAGTGGTCTTACAATTGCTCTAACAGCGCATTAAGAATTCCTGGAAGATGAATCTCCAAGTTATTGCTAAGCTGGTGGACTCTGAACAAGAATCAAAACAAAATGTCACTTTGACTTACCCTTGCAAACTTGAGAAGTATGACCAGTAAAGGACTGTGGTGCTTTGGTGTAGTGAGTGTGGTATTGTGACATACATTTGAGGAAGTATGAGCCTATTCCCCTAAATTATGCACAGTATTGTAAACCATTGTTCCCTCAATTAAAAAATGAATTAAAAAAAAGACTTCCCATACAGGTATTACATTTGCCATAAATTGCAAACCTTAGCAAATTTAGCCTCTTTGTGGGGAATAGGAATTATATGTAGACTAAAAACTAAACCATTCTGCTTTAAGTATGCCTCATATCAGATGTAAATGATTTCATTTGAATTGCCAGTGTAGGCAAAGGACTCAAAGTCCGTCCAGTGAACTTGCCTAACATGTTTTTCTACCTGCACATCAAGAGAATCATTTTAAACACTTTCTTCAATAGAAAGTAACCTAGCATGTAACATAGTCATTTTCTTATGTGGTAGGCAAGGCTTGATTTTAAATACTTGGAATGTAGATAGGTTCTACTTAAAACAATATAAAATTAGTTGTGCTTTCTGAAAAAAAGAACTAGAGATGAAATAGTGGTGATATTTACCTTATTATTTTAATGTTGGTCATTGAAATTAAGTTATTTTTCAAAAGGGAAAAGTTCTAAGAAATATTTTTGTGATTTCTATGTAGTCAGGTTAGTAGAGGCTGTGCTTAAGGACAACCTATTTCTGTCTTGCTTCCCTGCATTTTGTCAACTAAACTGGTAAGTGACTGAGAAAGCCAGTGTTACTGGAAACAAAGTGCAAGCAGGAAAAAAAAAAAATCACCCAAGTTGAAAAGACTAGTTCGTGGTTATTTCAAATTTATTTTGTGTTTCCCCCCTCTAAAAAAAGGCTCTAAAAGAACTAAATAATGATAGAGTATAAATTTGAATCATATTTTTGCGCCAATCTGTTGTTTGTTATTTCATGGAGACATTTAACCACAAAATCCAGGCCTGGACTCTTTAAGTCATAATACATACTTAGTTAATTAGGAATATACATACTTGTGGTTAATTGGATAATTAGCATAAAATAAAGGGGGATTTATAAATTGCCAATGAATCACAATGCTGGAAGGGAGCATTCTAATTCAGTCAGTTTTCTTCTTACAGATGAGGAAATTGAGGAAAAGAGATTAAATTATTTGTCTTTTGTCAATTTAATTTTTTTTAAGATGATCAATTAACTGTTCAGCCTGAATTACCCATAGATGTATACACTTCATTTGAATGTGGTGTCCTAGACCAGTTAGGTCTGTGATTGCAAGTGGGCCTGTGGTGCCCACTCTTGGAGTGAACTGGATAAACTCTTCTGTTTGTTAACTGCAGCCTGGCAGTGAGCTGGACAACTTGGAGGAGATTTTGGATGATTTGCAGAATAGTCAATTACCACAGCTTTTCCCAGACACGAGGCCAGGCGCCCCTGCTGGATCAGTTGACAAGCAAGCCATCATCAATGACCTCATGCAACTCACAGCTGAGAACAGCCCTGTCACACCTGTTGGAGCCCAGAAAACACTGCGAATTTCACAGAGCAGTGAGTATGAGATCCTGATGGTTATGCCAAGAAATTCCTGTAGAATCCCCATCAGCAATAAGGGTTATTAAAATCTGATACAAATAGCTTAGTCACTTCAAAGTTTTTGTGGTCAAATAGCACCACCTACTGTCCTGGTCCTTCAAAACAGTATTCAGAATTGATTCTAGTGAACCCTGCTTCCCAACATTTTCTTGTGGTTATTCACCATGGAGTGAAATTGACCTACATAGATTAAGTTGTTCAGATGATTGTCGTATTTCTCTTTGTTTAAGTTACTGCTTTCAGAAATGGAGTGTAAGATAGATTTTATGCATTTTAATATGTAATGGAATAAAATATAGAAAATGAGAGAATTATGCTGGCTTTTAGATGTAATATACTATTTAAAAATTTCTTCTCAAAATCCTTAATCATATGTGAAAGGGCTACATTAAGTATGTCCTATCTCCTCAGTTAAATACCAGCTCTATAAAGAACTTCATTGAACAAGTATTTTCTGGCTGCATTTCAAGTTTAGTTTGATATAAAGAAAACTGTAGACTATTTTCTAAAATATAAAATTTTATATAATTCTTTTTATTTTCTACATTTGTAAGTTTAAGATAAAGTCTTTCATTTTTATTATAAACAGTTTACAAACCTGATAGCTACCTGAATTTGCCCATTGTTTTGAGGAGAAGAAGAAAATATCTTTCCTGCACCAGGACCATAATTTGTAGGAAGATATTTATGAGCAGAATTCATGCA
Organism: Scalopus aquaticus; assembly: GCA_004024925.1. NCBI lineage: Eukaryota > Metazoa > Chordata > Mammalia > Eulipotyphla > Talpidae > Scalopus > Scalopus aquaticus. Next base: position 77,324 of record PVIJ01002414.1, on the reverse strand, counting down.
CAGAATGATTTTTTTTCCCTCTTTAAATACAGTTCTCAAACCAGAAATGACAATCATCAACTAAATCACATATCTTTAATTATTAGATCTTTTCTCGAGTGATTCCTTATCATTCTGAAAAGGATAAAACAAAGATGAGTTTTTGCTTGTTACCTCTCAGACCTACCTATTTCTTGGGGGGTGGGGGGGGCTGTTCATGGACCATGCAAAGTAAGTAAGAAACACACTAGAGAGTTTATACTCATAAGTACTCATAAGCCAGAGGAGTGGGAACTCATGGCTCTCCTCTATCAGTGCCTCCTAATGGCATTAGGTTAGTGAATGGTAATCAGGTAACTAAACCTGAGGAAGTCATGGTTAAGCATATGTGTGATTTCATTCCAAGTCTTAATTCTTCTAAATATTTTATTTCTGTTAAGAACTTATTTTTTGTTTTCATTAATCTATTTCATACTATTAATATAATTAAGAGAAAATAAAGTACTCGACCTTTTTTAAGTTGTAATTCATAATGTCGCTGTATCTTTAAAGTGTAATGTTACCAAATTACTGGTTGTTGTCCATGTGATAGTATAGTACATTGGTATAGTGCCTAATACCAATAAATTCTTGTGAACTAACTAAAAATCATCGGTCCAGAATTTAAAGAAACTGTACTTGGAAAATTAAATAGGGCCCTACAGCTTTGATTTAATACTAACTACACATAACAGAGTTCACACTTAAAAGATTTTAATTCCAGTGAGGGTAGCCACTTGTAACCCAATTTACTCCTGAGAAAATTTAGTTAAGAAATGATTTTCTAACATTCAAACCACATGTGTTGCTTGGATTCGATGCTATATGCAAGAGATGTTCCTAGCTTCATAAGTGTGAGAATACATTAGCCTTAAGTTCAAATAACATAATATATGAAAAAACTATATTAGTGGTTTATTTTTAGCAAATTAAATTGTATATTAGAAATTAGTACGGAAGGAGAAGTATAATAGACTTTTTTTAGGATTGAAAAGAATTTAGAGACTTGATTAGATTATGAGTCTGCATTTTTGGCACTGCATTTTTTTAATCTGTGAATTTGTTTTTTATTTAGGCCATTGGTCCCTGATGTGTATATGTCTTTGTTATTTAACAGACCACATTTTCCCTAAACACTATTTCTGTTACTCTTTTCTATTATTTTATATTAACCTTCAATTTCATTTGTTTTCTCCTTAGCTTTTAATAACCCACGACCAGGGCAACTGGGCAGGTTATTGCCAAACCAGAATTTACCACTTGACATCACATTGCAAAGCCCAACTGGTGCTGGACCTTTCCCACCAATCAGAAACAATAGTCCCTACTCAGTGATTCCTCAGCCAGGAATGATGGGTAATCAAGGGATGATAGGAAACCAAGGAAATTTAGGGAACAGTAGCACAGGTAAGGGCTCAAATGCACTATTACTTTATTGGTGGGTTATTTAACTAAATGAATGTATTTGTCCACATCAAACTAGTGGAATATTTGAAGTGGATTTTTTTAATGCTAGAAACTAACATTTGAATTAAGAAAATTCTATAAATTTTTACTGTGAGAGTGTCCTATGAAACAACAAAAAGCATTTCATTCTGTCATCATTACAGTATGAGGTTTCTAATCATTAATGCTGTTTCATTTCCTATTCTAGACTGTAGTGATATGTGTAAAATAATATGATACTTTCTATCCTATGATAATCTGCCCTAATAAGCCCACTGTTGGTGATTTGTGTTAGGAGAATTTCAAAATGCAACCAACCTTTCATACTTATAAACAAAGTTTCTCACTCAGAAAAATATCAAAAATAACGAATTTTAAATGGTACTATGACTGGCCTAATAGTAACTGGTCTAGGACTCCATTTTTGAAGATGTATGAAGTTGCCTGTCATGTAGTTTGGATGTTGACCTATTATAATTTAAGGTGTTTACCAAACTGCCCAAGCACATTTCCTAAGTGGTAATCACTGCCGTAGTGGCTACCATATTCCCAAACTTTCATCCAATTCAGGTTAGAAATCATTGCAGCAGCACTGATTGCTATTACACTGTGCCCTGTGCCCTGTAACATCTGTTTATCACAGGTTACATAGTTTGCTGAGTTTTCTGATGAAGTGCTGCTCACAATTTATAGCTTTCTTCCTTTGTCTGTATGAGGTACTAGATAACAAAGTACTAGAGAAGGCACTGAAAGAGAGATGATAAGAACTTATACTTGCAGATGCTTAATTGTTTTTTAGCATAGTGTGTAGTCCCTGTGTACACGTCATATTTAGATAGTTAACTGAAAATGAGTGTATGATTTAAGGGGAAAAGATGGATTTTTTTTAACTTTATGGTGTTAAGCAATTCATGGGAAATGTGATAAATGCTGTATTAAAATAATTTAGTCATTCAACAAATGCTTACAGGGTGCCTATTATATGTGCCAGGCACTGGCTACTTCTCTAATTTACATATTCACAGAAACAGTGCCATGTTAGTTTTGTTCTAGTTAAAATAAAGACTTACCTACATTTATTTTTAAGATAAAGTATTAACTTATGTAAATAAAATACTAAGTTATATAAAATTCTATAAACAAAAAGGAGCAAATTATTTATTGGAATTAACTCCTTAACAGAATACAGGAAATTCTGAGTTCTTTAGGACTGAAGTAAGAATTTAGGGGGTACACCTATACTCAGATCTATACAAAGGTGAAGAAGATCATATATTACCTGTGTTTATTTCCAAGAAAAGGAAAACATTGAAAGAAACTACTCCACTCTATAGTTGCACTAATATTGTTTAATTATGCATTATTTTCTCTTTCTGCTTTCTAGACTTTCTATAACCTTGTCATATTGTTTAGAGAATAGAATTTTGGAAAAATAAAATGCGTACTCACCCATAATACCTTTTCATAGTTTAAATCTAGTCTTAGAATGGTTTTTAAAATACTTAATATTATAATTTTTTCACTTTAATTAATTATGCTTCACTGTTAATCATTTTTACTAGTGAAATGAGAATATATATCCTTTCCATTTCTTAAACATAAATATTTTTAGGTGTTTATCATAGTTAAGGTAAATGAAAGCAAACCACGTTTTCAATAGCAGAACCTTTGTGCATCCATCATTAAGCACTTGAAATTGAAGGGTTCTCATTTGTGGTTTTTCCCTCTTTAAAATATCAAGTCTTAGCAAATATTTGACCAGAGCCAGCATCCCAGGGGCCAAGCCAGATAAAACAAACATTTGATAGACTTGTCAGTCTTGTGCTCTTACTGTTATGTGTGGTCAGAGAACTGTTAACAAATATCAGAGGATTATTGCAAATCTGTCTAAGCCCATTCTAGATCTATATATAATGAGGAATATAGTGATTCAGGTATATTGAAGTAGTTTCCTTGCCTTGGCCTTAACTGTAAATAAACATAGTAAATATCAAAAAGATCCTGTAATTTCCCCATGTTTTAGGGGCTACCTGTGTCAGTTTTGAAGCTTACAACAAATTATTATGCTCTGGCAGAAATTTGGGGATTTAAAAATCTGGCATATGCTTCATGGGATTTTTCTCTGTGATTTTGGTTTATAATTAGAATATTGATTATCAGATTTTACCTTGTTCCTCTAAGCTTCACCTCCCCTTTGGAAAGTAAAGCGTTGACGTGTATATCAGCTAATGTGATTCACTTCCTGAGGAAGGAAGTTGGGGTTATCCACACGCCACAGCACCTGTTTCTAAGTACATATGGGAACAATTTTAACAGCTTTTCCGAACTATAAAGAGTGTAAGTCCATGTTGTGAAACTTTGTAGTAATTGCCAATTCTTACTTCTTAGCCACAGGACACGTAAGGTCCCAGTAAGGGAGGGAGTTAGCTGTCAGACTAACCGTATATTACAGAATGATTGTCTTTTACAGAGTAAGATCATCTGGTGTATATATATGCTGAATATGTTTTCAGTTACTTCATCTCTCAGTTTTCTTTGGCTTGCTTGCAGGGATGATTAGTAGTAATGCTGCCCGGCCCAACATACCATCTGGGGAATGGGCACCACAGAGTTCTGCTGTGAGAGTCACCTGTGCTGCCACCACCAGTGCCATGAACCGGCCAATCCAAGGAGGTATGATTCGGAACCCAACAGCCAGCATTCCCATGAGACCCAACAGCCAGCCTGGCCAAAGACAGATGCTTCAGTCTCAGGTCATGAATATAGGTAAGATACGTCCAGTGCTTTTGGCTTTAATTTCTACCTTTTTTGGAGAGAACAACTCCATAAGTTTCAAGACATGCTCCTAATTTGCAATTTAAATGATTCCTGTATACCGTGCTGAGATGGTGGGATTTTGCTGGACTCTGTGTAGAATCATAGAATCTGAAAGGTTCTGCAGTTACATAAGGAAGTCAATTATCTTTGTTTTATTTTCAAATTTAAGTCATCTAATTTCAGCTTTGGAGGGCAGTAAATGAGAGTGTTACACTATAAATGTTGTATATGTACTGTTTTTAAAGATGTATTTCAGTGATACAACACTGGTTCCTAACTCTGGATAATCATCAGAGTTATCTCGGGATCTTACAAGGACCAGTACCCTAGACTGTTAACCCAGACTTTCCTGTGAATAGAACATCTCATGAAATGTGAGGATCACTAGAATTCTATTTGGATACAGTTTACATTATTAAAATTAATCATCTGATATGTTATATGATACCTTCTATATGAAATGTCTGGAATAGGTAAACTTAAATGAACAGAAATTAGATTTGTGGTTGCTTAGATCTGTGGGTCTGTGGAGAAAGGGGAGTGATGCCTAAGAGTTTCTTTTGGGGGGAATAAAAAATGTTCTAAAGTCAATAGTAGTGATGTTTGTACAATTTTTTTAATACACCAAAACACACTGAATTATGCATGTTTAATGGTTGGATTGTAGGATATGTGAATTTTATTTCAATAAAACTATTAAAAATGGTCTGTGTAATTCATATTTGAGGTTATTTTCTTACTCATTGACATAATCACCTTCCTCTTACCTTGTACATTAGCATAATTCTGGTAAGTAAATGTTTGTGTACTTTTTCTTATACTTAGATATTGCACAATCGGTAAGAGCTAAATCATCAGTGGAACGATGCCAGGGTTGTTTTGACAAGATAATGCAGAATTCTCATCCTGCCTCTGGCATCAGTTTTCTTACCCAGTTATTTAATTGCTTAGTATATTTTGGCTTTTGTTTCTGAGAGATGACATTCTACATTGAAAGTGTTTTGAATTAATTAGTGGTTACCAAACATAAATTTATATAATTTGAGGCTTGCACAAAAATGCTAAAAAAATGACCAAATTTTCATGCAGATTTAACTAGGAAACTTAAAAAAATGTTATTTCATTCATTTAAAATTATAATAAATTCCTTCTATCCAGAAATGTTAATTTCTCCTCAGTGTTTCTTCACTGAAGGGCACCTGAATTTTGAGGTTAGAATGTGACTCTAGTAGTTTTATTGAGGAGCTGAGTCTCTTCAATTTTTAATAAATTTTAAAATGCCAGAATTCAATAGACAATAATCTAGCATAATGGAAGATAGATTTATATACAGTGATAACAAAACATCACTTGAAATTTCTTACCAGCCACTAGCTTTATGCTGAAAAGAACTTCCAAGACCCCGCCCATCTGAGTTGTTTGGGCCTCCACTCTGCTCCACTTCACTTAATGCTAAGACACTGATAGCCTTTTTCACGCTCGTTCTCTCATGCTGGACACTGAAGTCCAAAATTTGCATGCTGTCTGGTTACTCAAGGATGGATTGGATGGATGGAAGGTGGAAGCAGATAGGCGATTCTGGCTCTCTTCTGTGAATCCAGACATTAAAGTGATTTGCAAAAATGTACTACAGTGCCACTTAAAACCTTGTTTATGGTGTCTGCTTTTACACAGCACATATACCAAAATTTAAATGATGCTGAGATGATTAGCATGGCCCCTGCCAATTTGTGAAGTGATCCATGTTTTTTTAATTACCTCATTCTATAACTCTTTGGCTGAACTATGAAGTCATAAATTTCTAAAAATATATTTTACCTGAGACATTAATATATTAAATGTGTTTAATAGTCTGCCCCATCTCAAAAGAATCTTGTTTATATTAAAATATAATGGATTTATTGTGATGATTTTTATGCAGTTATATTTTTCTTTTTTTTTTAAAGATTTATTTATTTATGCATACAGCTGGGGTGTAGGCCAGAGGTGTGGAGTGGTGAGAGGATTCACTAGAGAGAGAGTGGGGAGCAGAACAGGCAGAGCAACTGAAGTACACTGCTGAGGGGAGCAACAGGCAAGGCCGGAGAGATCTGCTGTGCCATGTGGGAATCTCCCTGGCTGGGGATCGAAGTTGTTCTGCAGTGGCTCTGGATAGCTTCATAGTGCTGCACTTAACCCGTTGCACCACCAGAGAGGCCCATGTAGCTATATTTTACTATTTCCCAGGTTGAATTTCCAATATAGTAAAATATCAATAAGATTTATTTATTTTTTTTTTAAGATTTATTTATTTATACATATAGCTGGGGTACAGGCCAGAGGTGTGGAGTGGTGAGAGGCTTCACCAGAGACAGAGTGGGGAGCAGAACAGGCAGATCAGAAATACACTGCTGAGGGGAGCAGCGGGCGAGGCAGGAGAGGTCTGCCGCACCATGTGGGATTCTCCCCAGCTGAGCGTCGAACTCGCATCGCTGCTGCGGACAGCTCCACAGCCCAGCACTTAACCGCTGCGCCACCAGGGAGGCCCAAAATATCAATAAGATTTAATCCACAAAAAACGAAAGCTTTTTTTTTTTTAAGACTATAAAGGGTCCTAAGTACAGAAGCTTTATAAGTGTTGACCTAGATATTTCCAAAGAGGGTGATGAGACCTCATATTTATTGCCTTTATTTATACTTCAAAACAAAAATTATCTTTATTGTTTTTACCTAATTGTTATTACTTCTGTCTTTTTCATATAAGCCAGATATTTCACTTTATATTGCATAGTAGAAATAGATACTTTCCTGATTACAAGTTATAAGATTTTTTAAATTTTTTTCTTCTATTTTAGGGCCAACTGAATTAGAGATGAATATGGGGGGACCTCAGTATAGCCAGCAACAAGCGCCTCCAAATCAGACTGCCCCGTGGCCAGAAAGCATCCTGCCTATAGACCAGGCGTCTTTTGCCAGCCAAAACAGGTAAGTCATCTTCACCCAGGGGATCCAACAAAGTGGTTCGTGAGTTTTAGGCATATGGTGAAGGTTAGTCTTTTCCTTTCAAATCCCTGGAACCTAACCAGTTTTCGCATAGCTAAACTGTATCTACCAGGCAGGGAGGATCGAGGAAGGGGAAATACAGAAATCAGACCTTAGGAATACCTTCAAAGAAGTTACAGTTTATTTGACAAATAAAATATGTACCTTGTTAACTACAGTATGAGGTAGCATGCACGATGGATGCCATAGGCAAATAAACCATATTTGAACTGAGGTAATTGGAGGAAGTTTCAGAGTCTTAAAAGGTGTATGTTCAAAAGGTAGAGATTGTCAGGAAGTCAGCCCAGCTGGCAAAGGCAACATAATCAGAGGCCTAGAAGTTACAGAAACAACAGTATGCCTAGGGTAACATGATAGTCTAGTGTTAAATTAGGTATCAAAATAATGTTATAAAATAATAACAGTAAAAGGTAGTATCAGGAGATTTGGCTTGAAGAGTAGATTAGAAATAGAATAAATTTATATTGGTCTTAAGTACCAAACTGAAGAATTCAACTCAGCGCAGCAGTTTCAGGTTAGCCCTTTCACTTCGCTGTGGCACGAAGCCACCTGCTCTCTGCCTCTACATGGGTGCAGGTACAGTTGCCACCAATAGCTCAGAGGATGTTCAAGTTTTAGCTCAAAGGCAGTTTATTTTGTGTTTGCCACTTTGAGAGTTTCATTGTTCCCTCCAAAGCTAACATCACAATTGTGACGTAGAGATATATAATCTCATTGCTTTTAGCAGAGCACAGGAAGCAGTCAGTGCAAAGGTGACCTTGAAACCTAAAAGATAGTGCTGCTTGGGTGTGGGCGGTGGGTGAGGATCCTGAGGCAGGGAGACAGGAGCCTATGCAAGAGGCAGTGTGAGAACTTTGAACTTAAAAACTACAGCATTGTTTTCTAGAAAGTAAACTTGCTAGAAAACCTCAACTGATGCAAGCTGACCCTGAGGCGCATATGTAAATATTTGAGGTTGGAGGTTCAGTGAGGACCTGACTACACACAGGTGTTTTCATTTTTCAGAGATCATCCTGGTCTAAAATTATGTACAAATATTCTTATCAGGTCCACAAGTGATGAAATCTAACAGTTTCTGAAATTCGTAAGTGAAGAGTCCATTTCCAGAACTTCTTGTTTTTTTAAAAAAACACAGGTTGGTGTCAGAGTGAGTCCTGTTCTGTGGCGTAATGCTTTTGTCATGCTCAGCCCTGCGACTCAGAAGTTGGGTTGGTGCCCATGTCCCCTCTGTGTATCAAGGGAGTTATAAAGGACTCGGGGAATGCAGTGAGTTTTTGAAAAGCAAAATAGCAGATGACGATGAACCCGACAATAGGAAATGTGGGGAAAAGTTGAGAACTAGTTATTTCACTCAAAAGATTAGAGAAACGATTTAATAACTATCTTAATGAGATGAAGCAAGCCTGCTCAGCAGCTGTAAGCTGCTCATTTAGGGGGAAAAACAAATGTTTCTCCAGGCCCCAGTGTGCCAACAAACCTCCTCCAGAAGCTCATTTTAAAGGGCAGGTCTGGGCAGGGCCCAGGATTCTGCATTTCTAACAAATGCCTGGTGGTGCCAGGACCCACTAGCCCTCCCACTGCATTTGGAGTAGAAATGAAGCAGTGGGAAAAAAGGAAGCGATGCCATCTGTCAGTGGGGCTCCTCCCACACTAGCTACCCAGGGCCAGTGTGTAATGCCCTTCACTGGTTTGCTTGGGAGTGGAGCATCACATAAATAATCACAGTGCTGGCACTTGCAGTACTTTCTGTAGCCTTCCAGATCTTTGAGTCTAATTTCATGGTGTCAGTGAGTGTTGTGCTTTTTTTCTAAGTATGTTTATTTGGTGAAATAGATAGACACCTATCTGTTTCCATGGAAACTTGTACATAATAAAAATATAGTGCAATAATTAAATCCAGTACCTGATAGTTGTTTTTGGATCAAATATCAAAGATTGGTTTCTAGGGAAAACTGGGCTGAAAGTTAGGACTTTCTACTATTGCCCAAACACATGAGAGTTCTGTTAAAACAAAAATGAAAGAATTCCAGGGTTGAAGCTGAGGCCAGTTGCAGAGTAAGCTTGTTCAGTTTTCTGTACAAGTTTCTGTGACTCAGCACTGGCTTGTTTTGTTATTGCTCTAGTTTCTCTCTGTCAGTTTTCTTTGTTTAAGAACTGTGTGGACAAAACAAAACATTTTCACCACTTTTAAAGAGTTTTTCACTTTTTCTAGCCACTTATCCCACTCTTTTATTTTGAATAATTCAGTTTGGAAGAAATTTAGCAACAATTTTATGGTAGACTTACTGTTTACAGAATCTCAGAAGTGATGGATAACAGAGACTAACCATATCTCTATTTTGTAATTTTAAAAAAACAGTGCTTTCTAGGATTCTCTTTATAAGCATCACCGTTAGTATTTTTACTGCCTACCTGTGTAGGGATAGGTTTTCTAATGTTTTCTGAGCCGGCGTTAATGTATCAACATATAAAGACAATAATTTAGCTCTTAAATATGTAACATTAACATAATCATTTATAGCTGAATTTCCATTTTCTTTTGGTTACATTGTGGGGTTTTTTCTCTATCGTTCATCTGATATATAAAAGAAATGTTTAAAATATACCCCAGAATTTATAGCTATCTCTTTGAAGATTTCGGTTGAAAAGTGGTTTTCTCTTGAAATGCAGTAGCTACCTTTCATGAAAGACTTGCTTTCACATTAAGTTAAAAATTTCTCATGTACTTTATGAACTCTTATTTCAAATGGTATCTAAGAATAAGGTTTTTTGTTGTTGTTGGCTATTTTTTATCATGTAGTAGTAGCTACTTTTTTGCAGAATTTTAAAAATTTAAGTGTGAAAAATAAAGATATGGTAATGGTATGGTTCCTTAAGCAAAAGCTCAGAATTGACCTTATTCCCCTTCTTATCACCATTCTTGCTCTCTTACTAACCCAGAAATAAAAGTGAAGATTTCAGGAGATGAGATTTCTACTGATGATGGATCTGTCTTCTGCTAACTTACTACTCATCATTTTGCCTGAGACCTCTGTATGTTCTTCCCTTTATTCCTCTAAATTCCATCCTTGTCTTAGTATTTTTATTTGACAGACATCATCTAAATTGTATTTGTAATTGTCCAAAACATAGAAAAATAATTCTACTATGTTGGCGGCCATTTAAAGTTGGGGTTAGAAGTACAGATCCCTACTTTTTTATAAACCAAGCATATTATGGTGTCTCTAAGGGAAGTGATAGAACTCATGGTGTTCCCAAATTTATACTACTAAGCCACAACACTGTAATTTTCTGACTGTAAGGTAGTTCTCTCCCAAGTAGATCAGAACCTTTTGTTTTTGTCAACTGGAAACTTACTAAACCTCTGCTTTCATTATGCTCGTGTACTGGGTCAACAGAGCTAGATCTGTCCTCACTGGGCGCAGTGTTACTGTGTTTTTAACATAAATGGCAATATGAACTCAACATAGCACAGTGAGTATGTTGAGTGGAGTGGAGTGGCAGGGGTGGGAGTGTTGGGGGTGTGATCAGGAGGGCTATGAAGAAGATACATCAAACCCTGAGGGGAAAATATACTCTTAGATAGAAAAGAGACTGGGAAGTATGGAAAGGTGAATCTTGGGATTATGGTGGTGTATATGGCATCTTCTGGTAAAAGATCAGCAACCCAGAGTTGCTGGAACTCGCAGGAAGTCATCATAAACATTATGTTTGGAAAGGTTAGCCTCTGCTGAAGTGTATGTGTGTTTGAATTCTACCACTACCACCCTGCCATAGGGACTTAGATATATTCCTGGGAGAACTGAAAAGAAAATTTGAGTCAGCTCAGAAAAGTGTGTTTTGAGAAAAGGAAACTGACAGCATCATCATAGGAAAATTGCAGAAACTGGAAGCAGAAAAGTGTCTGAGTTAAAGAGACCTGGAAGTACTGTTTTACTTTTCAGTCTATGTCATATATTATTTTGGTTTTATTTTTTAATTAACAGAAGGGGGGGAGCATTAACCACAAAAAAAAATGGGTTATCTTATATATTGGATAAATGCAAATAAACATTTGCATTTTTTTTCTGTGAGAATTGGGTGTGTCTTTCCTAAGATGGGGTTGTCTTACAAAGATATAAGACATCACCTCTTCTTCCTTCTGACACTGGGTTTCAGTCAGATGCAAAACTGAGAATTTTGATTTCCTGCAGACCCCATGTGCTCTGTTGGAGCTAATGGGAAGAGTAGATTTTATTTTAGCCTGTCATGTCCAGAGAAATATGGAATGGGGGTTGGGGGTTGTGGTTGTGTAGGAATGAAACTTCTGAACAGATAGAAGTTGAAAAATTACCATATAAAGCCTCACTTTACTAGCATCTTTGGGGAATGAGATCTCAGGCCTCAGAGAATTTAGCCAGTAGACATCTATTCATGGCTCACTTGAGCAATTTCTTTCCTGAAACTTACTTCATCCAAATGTTGGTCATTCTTCTTTGGGGAATTTCCTCCTCTCTACTTTCATGACATACTTTTCTATGCTTTTTCTCCCTCTTGCTGCTGCTTTCTTATATCTTCTCCTCCCACTCCCTAGGTGTAGAAGTAGTGGAGTAATATAATGAGATTTGTGCTTATAAAGTGAATTCTGGAGAGTGTGGAGGTAGAAACACAGGAAGGGCAGTGGGGAAGTTATTCCAGTGTGTGATGACTCATTGAGAACTAAGGCAATGATGGGGAGGAGAGGCAGATTCAGAAAGATCCCGAAATGAGAGTCTAGGCCTCTGAGAGTGTTGGTTGGGGCTGTTAGCAGTGCAGGAACTCATGCATGGAGCTGGCTGGGTCGTTAGTACAGGCACTTGGCTCAGGGTGGCAGCTGCACAGCTAGGTTGTGATGCCTCTGGGGCAGCGGGATCATGGGCTTGGTGACAGAATCAGCCTGTCAGGAGAGTGTACAGGTGTGTGGGTGATTTTCTTTAAACATAGGGATAAATGGAGAGTACAGATTGTTCTTTAATGCGCCGTGCTCTAACTGTTTGAAATTAATTGTTGGTTTTCGTTCTCAGCACTTCAATATTTCAAAGGTTCTAGGACAAAGTGGCATATTAAGCTATCTTTACATGGCATCTTGAGCAAGGGTAGACAGCTAACTTCATCCCTTAATGAACTTATTCTTACCTAAGTAAGTAACGAAACTACTTACCTATAAACTTTTGTGCTCTCCAAAGCATCAGTCATATAGTATGCTAAAAATATAAATTGGACTTTTTTGATAAAATGCAAGTATACGTTCCCCTTTTGTTATTATTTAAACACACATACATACACATATCAGAAACTGTTTTAAAAACTCCCCCAATTTTCCAATTAATATAAATTATAGGAGTTTCCTATGCCATAGAATTTGGAGTTTAGTGTTAGAGTTTTATCAACTATAACCTTATATAATGGTAAGTATAATTTGTGGTCAATTTTTCTTCATATCTAACTCAGGAAGGCTAATAATGGCCATGATTCTTTGAAAGCTTTTAATGTTTACAATTCTGCTTGTGCATGCCTAAGAAATTTCCTGTTAGTCCAGGCAGATTTAGTCTAGCAACAGATGAATTCACAAAAACTACTATGACTTTTATGCTGATAGTTCTGTTCTGTAGTCTCTCCCAGGTGGGTCACGTAGCCTTGTAGAATAAGGCTGTTCAATCAATTCGTCTTTCCACTAAAATCGCAAACGTCTTTTGATCGCTTCAGTTTAAGCGTAAGGAATAAGTGTAGATTCATGGAAACAGAATGGGCAGGTGGGCTCTGAAATCATATAGATCTGGTAGAATCCCCAGGTTTTCATTGCAATCCTCCAACAAATGGTTTAACCTCTCGCCCCCAGTCTTGCCAGCTCTGAAGTGGAGGGGACAATCAAAATCAAAATCATATATCAGGTGCTGAGATTTGTGTCTGACCTGTCTTTAGGCATTGAATGAAATATGTATTTTGGGGGGTTGTCATTTTGTTCTGTGTCAGGCTGGTAAAGTATGGTACTGCAAGACCCTGGTAGTCAACTTTCACCTTTAAGAAAAAAAAAATTCTCTGATCTAGTTTTTCTGTGGGCCCAAAATGAAGTTTGTCTCTTTACAGGCAGCCATTTGGCAGCTCTCCAGATGACTTGCTGTGTCCACATCCTGCAGCGGAGTCTCCAAGTGATGAAGGCGCACTCCTGGACCAACTCTATTTGGCCTTGCGGAATTTCGATGGGCTCGAGGAGATTGATAGAGCTTTGGGAATACCTGAACTGGTCAGCCAGGTACGCACAGAGGGAAGTTGGTGAGGTGTGAGCATTCACAGGAGCACAGAGATGTTTGTTTCCCTTTTTTACCTCATAATGAGCGAGCTCTGTTCTCTTTCTTCCTACACCCCCACCCCTTGTTATTCCCACATAAACTTTTACCCAAGAATGTAAAACAGTGAGAATGAGCTTTACTTAAAAATTTGAGTTCTTAAACTGGAGGGCAGAAACTCACCTAATGACAGGGAAGGACACACAAAGCAGCAAGAAGCAAAGAACAGAAACATGGCTGCCCCGGCAACCTGGAGCTCTTTCATCTAAAAAGCCGGTATCAGTGACTACCCATTAATCTTACTTTTGTGGGTTAGTGATAGGAAACTGTTGGTGCTAAAAGAATACTTTGCATATCGATTAGCAGAAGTTATTTCAGACATAGCTACAGTTCCTTAGTCATTGTGACCTTTGTGTGGTTTTAATAAATCAAACTAATTTTAGGAATAGTTGGACATAAATAGGAATATAAAAAAGTTGACCAAACTTAGTGTGCTTATTAACTTCCCTCCTCCTGGTAATTAGTTGATTACATAAAGTGAGTCTACTTTACGAGTACTTTCTAGCAGTACTTTAATAAATAAAATAGTCTGATGAAATAATATAGTACTTTCTGAGGGTACATAGCTAAAGTTGTATGAAGCAAGAAGCCTGGCTTACTGTATCACATTCTGGCTACTGTCTTTTTCTTTACTCAGCGTGAGTCATCTTTGTTTCTTATTGCTAAAAAGTGCTTTCTAGTGTCTGATCTGCTTCTTGGGTATATGACATGTCATGAAGGTCTGTGAGAAGGAGATGCAGAGTCATTGGAGACTTCTCTGAAGCATTAAAAATAGTCTTGTTATCATTCCCACAGTTCAGCAGACATAAGTGGTAGTTAAGGCTTGTCAATTCATATTGAGAACAGCAGAATGGAAAGAAATAACTTGAGGTTACGTGGTAAATCAAGAAAGGAAAATGAAGTTTAAGTATTTCCTGTGTGACTGGTGTGCTTTGCTTTCAGTGGTAATTAGAATTTACCTTCGGTACTGTTATCCCTGAATTGAATCTCAGTGACATTTAAAAATGTAATTCTTGGGGTAGCTGAGTGACTTGGAACATTGTGTTTATCAAAACTGGTGTCATTTCATTATTTAATATCTTTGTCTTCTTTTTTTCACTTATATGTTTATATTTTGTCTCATCAAGTCCATCATTGTAACAGGCTAAACTGAATCACAGAAATAAAACAGGTGGAGTCAGGAGAAATGCAGATTAGCAAATATGCATTATATTCATCAGAGCTGTGTGTTTTTTTTTAAAAATGGAAATTACAGGATTAAAGTTCTCTCTGGTAAATGTTTGAAATTCTGGGACTATTTTGCCTATGTAGTTAAAGCAGTAATTCAATAATGTGTTTCCCCACATAGGCTCCATCCACATTTTAAAAACCTTCATGGGGAAGGTAATGGACCCCATTCTCACAGGTGGACCTCGGTGCCCTGCTGATCTTAGCCCAGGATTCTGAGTGGCCCCAGGTCACTGCTCTAATGTGGGTAGGCAGCTTTGAGGAAAGCCTAGGATGTTACTAGGCTAATGAAAACCTGAGAGATGTTTTTTTGCTGCTGGATCCTTCCCTCCCTCGTGAGGTTTGTAGAAATTACTTCCAGACAAAGGAGAAGGAAGAGGAGAATTAGCCTGGTGCCCCTTTCCACTCTACATACCTGGGTCTGAGGTAACGTCCCTTCAGCTGGCCCCTTTCTGGTCCAGATTGTTAGGTTAGCCTTAAGAAGAACAGATAAATAAAATTCTAGCAGGTAATAAGATAGTGGCAATACCTGTGGGAAATTCTGATAACCACAGAAAACAGTTAAATAAGGACAGTGCCTCACACTAGTGAGGAACTAGATCCTGAATCACAAACTGCACTGGATCCTGCCACTTACTAACCCGCATAGACTTGTTGAAACTCGCTTCATATCCCCAAGTCTGTCTTTATCCACAAAATGGGAATAATGGTGGTGGTGATCCCAACACTGCTGATCCCAGCTAGGAACCAAGGTGATTGTCTGATCAAAGTGATTTACAAATATTCATATTTTGTGGATAACCAGTCAAACTTAAAACTTTTAGAGGACATTTGCATTTTAATATCCTGGTCCATGTCTGGTCAAGTGAGTAGGAAGCATTCCGTAATCTCCCCTTGGAAGAAGCGTTGCTGGGTGTCAGGTCAAACCTCTGCTTCTCTGAATCTATTAAATAAAGATACCTTCTCCAGAAAAAAGAAGTAGAGTCAAGCCAGAAGTACCTTTGTGTAGAAAGTACAGTATAAAAAACTTCATATATGTAAACTCAGAGAAAACAGCATTCTACTTACTTTATTGCACTTAGTGGTTTTATTTGTTATCTGGGACTTTTTCTTCAGAGCCAAGCAGTAGATCCAGAACAGTTCTCAAGTCAGGATTCTAACATCATGCTGGAGCAGAAGGCCCCTGTTTTCCCCCAGCAGTATGCGTCTCAGGCACAGATGGCCCAGGGTAACTACACCCCCATGCAAGACCCAAGCTTTCACACCATGGGACAACGACCTAGTTATGCCACACTCCGTATGCAGCCCAGGCCAGGCCTCAGGCCCACAGGCCTAGTGCAGAACCAGCCAAACCAACTGAGACTTCAACTGCAGCATCGCCTCCAAGCACAGCAGGTACACTCTGCAGTGCTTGGAAAGTCAGGGTGGTGATGGGAGGGGGCAGATGGAAGACTGATTTGAGATGGTGCAATAATTTTGTTTCCTTTTGAAGCACTGAAACCTCATTCCTTCCTTTCTACAAGAGTGAAAACGTTCCTAAGTTAACTCCACAACTTTCATATTCCTTTCTGTTTGCCTTCCTTTCTTTCATCTGTACTAACTCCACTCCAGCACATTAACAACTAACCTTTTTTCTCCAGCTCTATTACTTACTAACAGTCTAAACTTCAGTCCTCTGAGCTTCTGTTTTCACGTCTGTAATATGGGATTACTATTTGGAATAAGGCAATCTGTATCTGTTTAATGGGGTTAGCCTGGTTTCTACCCCACATGAGCACTCAGGATAACAATAGTCCCTGTCATTAGTCCTACCTCATGACAAAAGTAGTTAATACACCTGAGTGGTGGCACAACGGTGCTGCCCTGTGGAATGCCCGCTTAGCTCAGAAGATGTGTTCTCATGGAAGCAAGCCTGGACAGATTTCTGTCACATAGTGAACAGTAATGCTGCAGGCTTTACCATTGCCTCTCACTTGTAGGAGTGAGGAATGCCTGCTTTTCTTCTAGTCTTTCTCTTGGCCTCCTTTTCTGATCTCTCCACCCTCTACTCCCTTGCAGTATGCTTTCCAAACAGTCCGAAATAATTTCTCAGTTACAAGCAATGTGAAACCTCACTGATAAATTAGTTTTTAACGGAAATTCAATTGTAAATATGGTATCACTATTCAACAGCATGCAAATATTAAGTTGGGGAGGACAATTTCTTGGGGAAGGTGATTTGAAATAAAATGTATTCTGTTTTTAAAAAAATGCATTGATTCTTGTGTGTATACATTTAGAATCGCCAGCCACTTATGAATCAAATCAGCAATGTTTCAAATGTCAACTTGACTTTGCGGCCTGGAGTACCAACACAGGTAAGACACAGACCAGCCATCAGCCTTCATTGTGTTCATTTAGCTGTTCTTGTCACTTCTTTCTCCTCGCTGTCTTGGTAAAGTAACTTACAAGGCCGTAAGACTCAGATCAACATAATGTATCTGTAATGTCAAATGTCGTGCAGATGTCTCTCTAGTCTGTTGTTTTCGTAGTTTCCTTCCTATCACTGCCATTTTTTATTACCAGGTGTAGTTGATTCTCATTATTCACTTTTGTTGTATTCTATGAAGTTCCTATAAACATGGAATTAGTAAAGAAGGAACCATTATTCCTAGAATTGAAGGTCAGGTTCCTAGGAACCTCTAGTCACATGTTCATCAGCCGATCAGTACATAATCTTGTCGTATGTGTGTGCCTGTTTAACGACAACTTATGTAATATAAATGGTGAATTTATTAACACTGAACTCAGAGCCAACAGCCCTCTAACTCATCCTGAGTGAAGCCCATCAAACACACTTTCTCCAAAGGCACATCACAGCCTCTCTTCATTAGGGACTCTAGGCAGCTCTTCAGCACTACTCTCAGGAGTCATTTCAAAACAGGAAAATCACAAACAAAAAGCCCCACAGTATGAGAGATGTGGAATGAATAGCCCACAGAAAGGACACTTGTTCACATTGTAGGAGCTGAAACAAGAAGTCAGACTGGCCTTTCTCACCCTGAGGTGACAGTGTGCCCCTTGGGCATGTCAAATTCTACCCCGTGGGAATACTGGTTTGGGTGCTTGGGAGTTACAAAGCAGTGTTAGCAGGTAGACACATTCATAAATATGAAATCCACAAATAAAGAAGATTGACTGTATTGTCAGGACCCATAAACAGCCTCTGTCTCTTACTAGCAGCAAGTACTTGTGTCCCTTTATCCCTCTCCTTTCTTCCTTCTCCTCCCTTTCCCCCTTCCCCTTTGTCCTGGCCTTCTGGTATACTCCTGTCCCCTTCTCTCCCTGCAGTTCTTTTTCTTCCTGTTTGGCCTTGCCTGAAGTGCTTCAGGCTACCTTTTGATACAATGATTTCGTTTCTTTTTAAAAGGGAATGTCCCTTGAATGAGAATCTAAACTGCAGTCCTCAAAGTTTACATCACAGTCTTGTAGAGAAGACTGGTATTACTGTGAGGTAGTTTAGTTAACTGTTTCCTTCTTACAATGTGTCCCAAGTTAATTGACATTGAATTTACCCATGTAAGTCACTGGAAGGTTTCAGAATAATCAAAGTGTCTACAAAATCTAGGAACTTACATTCGCAACCAATTTTTTTAAGTTGTTATTCATTTATTTAATTTTTAATTTAATTTATATCCTTTACATTATTGTGTATCCCTTGTAGGTTTCCCACCAATTCACCCATGAACCATCACCATAGTTCCTTGTTCTCTTTTCTCCCCTATTTTGGTCTCTCTTCCTCCCCCTCCCCTGTAGCATGTCTCTTATTTGTGGTTGCCTGCTAGTTTTTGCTTTTGCTTGTGTTTTGTATGCTATTTTATCCTGATTTCTCATTTGGCTCTCTTATATTCCTCCTATAAGTGATGCCATTCGATATTTTTCTTTTTCCTTCTGGCTTATTTTGCTGAGCATGATCCCTTCTAGCTCCATCCATGTTGCTGAGAATTGCATTAGTTTATCATTGCGTACGTTTACCACATCTTGATCCAGTCATCAACTTTTGGGCGATTTTTGGGTTATTTCCATGTTTTAGCTATTGTAAATAGTGCTGCAATAAACATAGGTGGGCATGTGACCTTTTGGATTAATGTTTTTGTGTCCTTTGAGTATATTCCTAGGAGTGGAATTACTGGGTCATATGGAAGCTCCATTTTTAGTTGTTTGAGAAACTGCCATATAACGTTCCATAGAGGTTCTCAACCAATTTTCAACTCTAAAATGTTCTTTCAATGTAATTTTACTTTCCAAGTAATTGTACACAGGACAGTACTATTTGTTATCTTATTTCTAATGTGCACTTCATTTTTCATTCTGTGCCTGCCCCAATGTTTTCCTCTGTGTATTGTACCCCCATCACAGGCACCTATTAATGCACAGATGCTGGCCCAAAGACAGAGGGAAATCCTGAACCAGCATCTTCGACAGAGACAAATGCATCAGCAACAGCAAGTTCAGCAACGAACTTTGATGATGAGAGGACAAGGATTGAATATGGCATCAAGCATGGTGGCTTCTAGTGGTATCCCAGCAACTATGAGCAACCCCCGGATTCCCCAGGCAAATGCACAGCAGTTTCCATTTCCTCCAAACTACGGTACTGGACTTA
This sequence comes from Scalopus aquaticus, assembly GCA_004024925.1. Taxonomy (NCBI): domain Eukaryota; kingdom Metazoa; phylum Chordata; class Mammalia; order Eulipotyphla; family Talpidae; genus Scalopus; species Scalopus aquaticus. The sequence goes on along the minus strand of PVIJ01002414.1, from coordinate 57,764 downwards.
CATCCCCACCACCTTTCACCAGTCCTTTCTCCCCAGTGTCCCCCAGTCCTGGGTCACAGCTCCTCTCTCACAGCTCTTTGCATGGCTCCCAGATGAATCTGGCTACCCAGGGAATGCTAGGAAACCTGGGAGGACAGTTGGGGCCTGTCAGGAATCCCCAAGTCCAGCACAGTACCTTCCAGTCTCTCAGCTCAGGTACCACCTTTTCTCTGAGTGCAGGTCTTACTTTAAGAATGACCGAAGTAAGTGTGCGTGTGTATAGTGTATCTATCAGTTGTGTGTGTGTGAGTGTGTATGAATATAAATGTTTTTGTTAATGTCTGTGCATACAGGTGCATATGTATACATTTATATTTTAAAATCTCTGAGTCTGACTCAAACAAATCAATAGAGATACAAAGTGCTCAAAGACACACATAAATATTATAGACATTCAACAACTTTTGAACAATAGAGATTAAAGATTATACCAAATCTTTAATGGCTAATTCTTGAAAAGTGCTATATAGGAACCAGAGTGAAAACCTCTTCATTTTCTTCGTATTGATTTGTTGTTGAATGTCAGCCTTAAGAGACAAGTATTTAATGTCATAAACATTAATTATGTGCATGTCATGTTCAATTAATAGCTGAATTATTGACACTAGTGTTTACATTAGCATTAATATTCAAAATGACTTTCCCTATCTGTTGCCAGCATTCTATCTATGAATAACTATCAAGTCTTTGATGCTTAAATTCGTGTCTCCTCTTTCTTAAAGAAACAAAGATGATGTGCAGCTTTTTCCTGTGTGATCTTAAACTGTTACAGCTAATTTAAGTATTAATTAAAGATGCATGTCTTATATACGTTATAGGCAAAAATGTGCTTAACATCATCCCTGAAATTTTCAAGTTCCTTTCCTCTGTTTTCATTTTGATGATCTTAAAAAGTATGTGAGCAGGTTTTTTTCTTTCCTTTTATGTAAATGCTACTTGTCTGTAAACTGAACAAGAAACTTAGAATGAATTTTTTTATTTCTAATCTTGAATAGCACTAAAGCACCCCAGAACCCCTATAAAAACAAACTGATCGTGAATGCAGTTACTTATTTTTAAAAATACATTAGGCGCATCATAGAACGACTTAATTCAATAGAAAATTATTTGGGGTTGAATTTTAATCCAATTTAAACCTTAAACAGTCCAATTGTTGTGCTATAAAAAATGTAAAGAATGACTATTTCAAGTCAAACTGAATTATAAATATTTGACCCAGTGTTGATTTGGAGAGGGATAAAGGGAAAGAATAGTATTTTTTCTCTCTACCTCTAGCCATTATGGTTAATATGGTTTCCAGAAGACACAGTACCTACTGGGGAGAATCAAGGTGTGGTGATTTTTTTTCTTCATGCATTTTATTCCAATTTGGTATCTTCTTTAAATGGATGTAATTTAATTAGGTAATCAGGTAGAATTTAAAAGTAATCTTCTGTATTTAATTTGAATGTTTTCTTTACACCCAGTTTCTATTATAAAACTAATAGCCCCCTTTGGATTTCTGTTGTGTTTTTTAAGGAATAAGTCAGCAACCTGATCCAGGCTTCACCGGGGCTACGACACCCCAGAGCCCTCTGATGTCGCCCAGAATGGCACACACCCAGAGCCCCATGATGCAGCAGTCTCAGGCTAACCCAGCCTATCAGGCCTCCTCTGACATGAATGGATGGACACAAGGGAATATGGGTGGAAACAGGTACAGGACTTTCTGTTTTGATAAAAATCATCACCAAGGGATCTTTCTGTAGCTCACTAATACCAAGTAAACTGCTAAGTAAGCCCGCTCACTTTTCCAAGGATAGAAGTTATCAGGAGTGACAAAAACGTAGGGTAATACCTTTCATTTAGGAGTAAAAGGAACTCCCCTACAAGGTGTGGTGTACCACCACAGCTGAAGATAGAAACTGCTCTGGAAGACAGTACTTTGAAGCCATCCTTCTCAATACATGTAATAAAAACCTTGCTGGTGCAGACATGGAAGTAGGAAATATATTTCCAAACCACATGGTAATGCTAGGAGAGAAGACCGAGTTCACCCTGGCCTTCCCCTGCCATTTCTAACCTCACTCCCTGTTGGCTGTCCCACCTGGATTCTTCCCATCGCCATTTATTTATTCTGCACTAAATGCCTGGGAAACAAGTGCTCAAAACTGCCTGTGAGTTTGCCGTAGGGTTCTTACATTTTAATCTTGTCATTATGTTCCAGCATGTTTTCACAACAGTCCCCACCACACTTTGGGCAGCAAGCAAACACCAGCATGTACAACAACAATATGAACATCAATGTATCCATGGCAACCAACACAGGCGGGATGAGCAACATGAACCAGATGACAGGACAGATCAGCATGACCTCAGTGACCTCCGTGCCTACGTCAGGGCTGTCCTCCATGGGGCCCGAGCAGGTGAGCACTGGGCAAGCAGCCCATTGTCTTCTGATCAGAGCTGCTTGTCTCTGCATCAAATGCACCTTTCCATGTACTTACCCACTTGCGACATTTATTTTGAAGTTTTTTTTCCATCTTACTTTAACATGTATTAATGTGATTATCAGAAAGACTTGCTAAGGACAAAATAAACAGAAAAGGACTCCTGATTGCCAAAGGATCTCTTAAAATGTTTCTTAAACTTGTCATTTAGATTTTTCTTATTGGAGAAATTTAGCAATATCTAAAGTGAATCTCCAAAAATGGGATGTGAATTCACGTGCTTTTTATATAATCTTGTTTTGAATTCACAATTGAAGAACTGTTTTTTCCCTAAAAGTAAAATCGGATGAAATGCAAAAGCCAAGCTACCTGACATCCAAGTAGCTTTACATGGTGCTTCCTTCGATACTTTACACAAAACCTTTGATGTCTCATGTAGTCAGCCTGGGATTCAAATATGTCTGGTGGGATAATACAGGGCAACAATACTGGTTAGTAACTTTTTAAAGATTTATTTATTTATGCATAAAAGAATTGGGGTGCAGTGAGAGGTTGGGGGTGTGAAAGGATTCATCAGAGACAGAGTGGGAAGCAGAACAGGCGCATCTACTGAAATACGTTGTTGAAGGGAGCAGCGGGCAAGAGAGGAGAGGTCTGCTGTGCCATGTGGGAATCTCCCTAGCCAGGGATCGAACTCGTGCTGCAGTGGCTGCCAATAGCTTCATAGTGCTGAGACTTAATGGCTTGTGCCGCCAGGGAGTCCCCTAATAATGTATTAAGATTTAAATGTATTAAGATTTATTTATTTATACATACAACCTGGGATGTAGGCCAGAGGTGTGGGGTGGTGAGAAGATTCACCAGAGATAGAGTGGGAAGCATAACAGGCAGATCCACTGAAATACACTGCTGAGGGGGGCAGCAGGCAAGGCAGGAGAGGTCTGCAGCACCATGTGGGAATCTCCCTGGCGAGGGATCCAACTCGTGCTGCAGTGGCCCTGGATAGCTTCATAGTGCTATGCTTAACCCATTGTGCCATCAGGAAGGCCCTAAATATAGTATTTTTGAAGGGTACTAAAGGCTTGACATTCTGGTACTCAGTACTTCATACAAAGTAGTGATGTAGTAAATATCCTGAATCTTCATATATGGAGAAATTGAGACATTATTAACTAGTACGTCATTGACAGCACTCTTAGTTTAAACATGATTGTAAGAATGGTAAATATTGAAGGCTGGATTAGGTCTACTTAATCCTGATGTTGGTAAACCACAGTTTGATGAAAATTTGTTAAGTTCTACCATGCCTCAGTGTTTTAGTTTATAAACATACAAAGTATTGCTTAGAAAAATTTAAAACCCTTTGCAATTTTAAAAAGAACTCTGTAGGGCCTCCCTGTTGGTGCAAGGGGTTAACAGTCTCAGCCTATGAAGCTATGAGCAGCCACTGCAGAATGAGTTGGATCCCAGGCCATGGAGCTTCCCACATGGCGAGGCAGACTTCTCCTGCCTTGCCTGCTGCTCCCCTCTGCTGTGTATTTCAGTCAAATCTGCCTTTTCTGATCCCTATCTGTCTCTGGTAAATCTCTCACACTTCTCCCCCACCACACACACACCCCTCTGGCCTTCAACCCAGCTTTTGTATGTGTAAATAAATAAATCTTTAAATAAATAAATAAGAAGTGTGTGTGTGTGTGTGTGTGTGTGTGTGTGTGTGTTTTAATGATGATTTATATTTCTATATTTGAATTGAGGGAGGCCAGACACTCACTTGGGTAAATTAAACAGACAGAAAGAAATAAAGGCTCATTTCTATCAGTGAAGAAAATATATCGTTGATGTTGAATTTTCTACAAAAACATGCCACTGATGGTACCTGATATGCTTTCTCCTTTAAAGTTTATTCTAAATGTGTAGTAGGCTCTGGGACACTTCATTCTAGCTGTTGGCAGCAACAAATGTTATAGAAGGAAATCCATATGTTTAAGGAGGAATGGAATTAAGACTCTCCATGCCTCATGCCCGCGAAACAATTTACTTTTTGCTAGATCTCTTAATTCCAGGGAACTTCCCCAAAGCCTTCACTTTTAGCTCCACAAGTTTCTTTTGCTAATCTTTCTAATTTCTGCTTGAATGCCTTATTTATCTCCTTGGCCTGCTTCTTGGGCTGCTTTAGGCAATTCTTCTCGACACCTTTGCAGCTGGACATGGTTCCCCTTCTCTAAGCCCTGCACCGAAATTGCTTTCTAGGGAAATGTATAAAATAAGAGTCACGAGGATGGCCTTCCAGCATGAGTCTTAGTTAACCTGCCCAGAGGTAAAATGGTACATTTTGAATAATCCAGATTGCTTTGAAACTTTCACATGGGTTTAAATCTTTTGAACATCAGACTTAATTTGGAAACCAAAAAGATATCTGCAGTATGTATCTTCTGACAAAAATCAAAATCTGTATTAACATTTCTACATGTACTTTTTAATTCATAAAAGAAATGTGTGAATGCTAATAAATAGAGACGATTCATAAAATCCAGCACTGTTTTGAATATTCATGCTTGTGCTTGCTAATCAATAACTTAAAGATATCAGGACCCTCTCACATGATTTCAGAGTGCCAAATGAGTCATTTGTCAAATATGAACAAGCCAAAAAGTGAACATTTTATGTCTTGAAAATGTTTCCAGTATTTACTAGTTCTTCAATTTCTATGCAGATGCACATAAAATCTTATTTTGTAGGCATCTAGTATAAGTACTTATTTTGCCTCTCCTCTGTACTCTCTGCCCCTGCCCCTCAGGCCGTGTGTGTGTGTTTATGGGGAAATGGATACAAGGATATAGCTATTTTTATATAATCCCATTGCCCTGTAGTTCTACTTCCAAAAGCAAAGAGGAAGAAAGTTGATGGTTGGTTGGTTCCCAGTATACTTTTGTCTGTCCTGCTAAATATAGCCACTGTCCTGTGCCCAGGTTAATGATCCTGCTCTGAGGGGAGGCAACCTTTTCCCAAACCAGCTGCCTGGAATGGATATGATTAAGCAGGAGGGAGATGCATCACGGGTAAGAAATAACAAAAGAAATGCGTGAACACGGTAATAAAGTGATACACAAAAATTGGCACAGACGTTGTCAACTAGGTGATTTAATATATAATGGTTGTGGTTTTTGTTTTAATTGCATTATTTTTTTTTCTTTAGATGACATTGGTTTACAACACTATATGATTTGTTGGTGTAGGTTCACACTTCTTCAGGTGTATGTCACCGCACTATAGCTAGCACCAAAGCACCCATAATCCTCTACCATAATCCATTGGGCATTACCCAGGTGTGGTCTCTAGCCCTTACTTTCTCCTTCTGATAGCCTCACTTCTAAGATTTCTAGGTTTGTATTAGTTTAGTTTTATTTATTCCATTGTTTTGTTCTTTATATCCCATATAAGTGAAATCATTACATACTTATTTTTTTCCTCCTGACCTATTTAACTTAGCATAATCCCCTCTACTTTCCTTCATGTTGTGGCAGATGGCAAGATTTTATCAGTTTTTGTAGCTTAATAGTATTCTGTTGCATATATAATCACATCTTCTTTAACCAGTTTTCTTTGAGCACTTAGGTTGTTTCTGTACCTTGACTATTATAAATAATGGTGCAGTGAAATTAGGAGTAGATATATCCTCTCGAATTAGTGTTTTGCATTCTTCAGAGAACTGCATAAGAATAGAATTGGTAGATCTTAAAATGGGATATCTATTTTTAACATTTTGGAAAACCTCCTTCCTATTCCATAGGGGCTAGACCAGTCTACATTCCCACCAGCAGTGATGAGGGTTCTATTTTTTCTACATCCTCTCCAACACTTGTTGTTTCTGGTCTTTTCAATTTGGCTCTTTCAATTTGGTGTGAGATGATAGCTCATTGTGATTTTATTATTTACTTCCTAATGATAGATGGTAATGATCAATTTTTGATGTGTCTGTTGGCTATCTGTATGTCCTCTTTGAAAGAGTGTCTAACTCATCTGCTGAATTTTTTAAAATATATTTATATATTTTTTTACGTCATTATTCATTTTTGTACAGTGTTTGATTTCTCCTCTCAGGTGTAGTCCCCATAAAATTCCCACCACCAAGTCACGCATGAACCATCACCATAGTCCCTTGTGCTCTTCCTGCCCGTTTTTATGTCTCCCCCTCCCCTGCTGAAAGTCTCTGATTTATAGTTTGCCTGCTAGTTTTGTCATTGCCCCCCCCATCCCTTGTTTGGTTTCCCTATATTCCTCCTATAAGTGCAACCATCCATTATTTTTCTTTTTCCTCCTGATTTATTTCACTGAGCATAATCCCGTCCAGCTCAATCCATGTCGCTACAAATGGCATGAGTTTATCTTTTTTGGTTGCTGAATAGTATTCCATTATGTATATATACCACATCTTCCTGAACCAATCATCTGTTTTGGGGCAGTTAGGTTGTTTCCATATCTTAGCTATTGTAAATAGTGCTGCAATAAACAGGATTGTAGGTTTCCTTTGGGATTAATGTTTTTGTGTCCTTTGGGTAGATACCTAGAAGTGGAATTGCTAGGTCATATTGTAGCTCCACTTTTAGTAGTTGAGGGTCTCCACACATCTTTCCATGGTGATTTGCATTCCCACCAGCTGTGCAGAAGAGTTCTCTTTTCTCCACATCCTCGCCAGCATATGTTGTTGCCAGTTTTTTCTAATAGGGCATCAGCCCACTTTTTGATTAGGTTTTTCATTTTCTTTTTGTTTTAGGATGTCTTTTCATTTTAATGATAGTTTCTTCTGTGCAAAAGTTTATTAGTCTGATGTAGTCCCATTTGTTTACTTTTGCTTTTGTTTCCCTTGCTGTTAGAATTGAGTCTCCAAGGGTTTCATTAAAGCCAATGTCATGGAGTACATTTCCTATATTTTCTTCTATATATTTTATGGTTTTAGGTCGTACATCCAAGTCTTTAATCCATTTAAATTAATTTTTCTGTGATGTGAGATGATGGTCTAATTTTATTCCTTTGCAGTTAGCTGTCCAGTCTTCCTAACACCATTTGTTGAAGAAACTTTCCTTTCACCAATGAATTATTTTGAACCCTTTTTTGTAGGTTAACTATCCATATTAGTGTGAATTTTATTTCTGAACTCTCAATTCACTTCTATTAGAATGTGTCTATTCTATACTGTTTTCGATACTGAAGTTTTTTAGTATAGTATAGTTTATGTGCTACCTACCTTTTTCCTCTTTTTTGTCAGGATTCATAGCACTTTTACTCAGTTCTACTGTACTAGTCTGTCCAGTTTTTTTCCAGTACCACACTGTCTGATTATGTAGATTTGTGGATAGTTTTAAATGTGGGAAATATAATGCCTCCATTCATTTTTGTCTGGATTGTTTTGGCTATTTGGGGTCTTTGAAAGTTCCATACAAATTTCAGCCATGTCTGCTGTATTTCTTTGAAGAATGCCATTGGAAATATAATAGAGATTGTATTGAATCTGTATATTGTTTCGGTAAGATGACCATTTTAACAGTGTTAATTCTTCCAATCCATGAGCAGGGTATAACTTTCCATTTCCTTGTGTCTTCTTTTATTTCTTTTAATAATGCCTTACAGTTTTTGTTGTACGGGACTTTCACTTTGTTAAATTTTTTCGTAAGTATATTGTTCTTCTTGATGATATTGTAAATGAGATTGCTTTCTTGGTTTCTTTCCCTTCTGGTTCATTGTTTGATTATAGGAATGCAACAGAGTTCTTTGTGTTGATTTTGTAGCATTCCATTTCATGGTACCAATTTTTCGTTTCAAAATTTATAAGGGAATCTTTAGGGTTTTCTATGTGTATTATCGTGTAATCTGCAAATAGTGCTAGTTTTTCTTCTTCTTTCCCAATTTGGATTCCTTTTATATCTTTGTCTTGCCTAATTTCTCTAACTATGTTGAATAGTAGTAGTGAAAGTGGACATCCTTGTACTTGAGCTTAGCAAAAAACTTAGTTTTTCACCATTGAGTATATTAGCTGTGGTTTTGACATGTGTGGCCTCTATTGTGTTGATTTTTTTTGTTTTTGCTTTTTCTGAATCATAACATTAGGTTTTTTAGGAAGATGAAGAGGAACTAACTTATAACTAATTGCTCTCACTCCCTTAATTGAGTCTGTATTCTTTTTTCAGTATTTTTCTATATCTCAGTTTGTTTTGGCAACAATCTTGTGTATTATTTACTTACTTTGTTCTAAGGAGATATTACCATGTTCTATCAAATTTTGAAATCATGGTATAGTTACTATTTGAAACCGAAGTTAATCTTATACCTAGCGGTAGATCTACCACAGGGGAGACTTTTGTGGGAAGTTTAGCACATAGTAAACGCGTCTACAGGACCCTCTTAAAGGTAAGGGATATAAAACCCTTAGCAGAAGTTAGCTCTCTTAAAAAGTTCTCTCAGGACCTCCCTGGTGGCACAGGGGGTTAAGTCTCAGCACTGTAAAGCTATGGCAGACACTGCAGCACAAGTTCAATCCCTGGCCAGGGAGATTCCCACATGGTGCAGCAAGCCTCTCCTCTCTTGCCAGCTGCTCCCCTCAGCCATGTATTTCAATAGATCTGCCTGTTATGCTCCCCACTTTGTCTCTGATGAATCCTCTCACCCTCCCACTCCTCTGGCCTATACCCCAGCTCTTGTATGCATAAATAAATAATTTTTTTTAAAAGTTCTCTCTCAGTGGGGAAAGTGTAGGGTTGATGTTGAATTTCCTACCGAAAATTAGATCTTGGATGGCTTTGTTAATACTCGTGTTCATGTTCAAAAAGTAATAACATAAATTTGATCCAGATTTTAATAACATAGTGTGTAAATTTTCATTGTGTAGTTTCTATTATGTATAGAACCACTCACTGGCAGAGAGACTACCAAGCATAGAAGTCCACATATACAAGTCATCTAAATGGTTGACACATTGATACAGTAAGTAGAAAAAAAAATAGAATACATTTAATACAGGCCATGTATTTAGACTCCAAATTTGCTATCAGTGGATGCTTCAGTCTCCTTCAGTGTGCTGTCACCTTTCCTACTTCCAGTACTAATCTCCCCTCTTCTCCATCAGTACATGACTCAGTGATGGTCTATCCATGAAAAAATAAAGACTTGAAATCTGGGATATACTTCCCAGAAGAACAGTGATATTAGTGATAATTAGACTACCACAGAGGGACAGCCCACTTATCCTAAAAGTGCCTGGGAGCTTAACCTCTGCGTACATCATAACTCTATGAGGGAAAGAAGCATATGGGATACAAGGATCACATTGTCCTCCTTGAAACACCACAGTGAGAGCAATGTGACTTTCCATTATCTGTCAGTGTGACTGCTAGCCTATATCGGGGCTCCAGATAGCAGGTACCCAAAAAATGATTTTACTTTGTAGAGTGAGGCCTCAGAAGTATTGCCTTCTGTGACCAGCCTTACAGCCTAGTCTTCTTCTCCTGTCTTCCAAGAGCCCTAGAACTGACTTGCCTTAATATCCTTCCCTCTTCTTTGTTGTCTCCAAGAAGAAAAGACTTGCCTGCTATAAAGCAGAACACTCAGTGGTTTTATAGTCTGATTTTTACTTACAGAATAAAATAACTGTGTATTACCGCAAGCCTGATTCTCTCCTAAGAGCTTTATTTAGATTCTCGTACCATAACTGTGTGGTAGAACTACTGTTTGAATATTTAATGACTTGCTCATGGACCTATAATATCAAGAAGTGAACGTAGGCAGGCTGTTCCCCAAATGTGTGCATTGTTAGCCCCTACACTCCTCTGCCTACTTTCCCAAAGGGGACAGTGCTCTTGAGAGATTTCTCCTAAGGGTTTTTATGCAGGTAATATTTGGGAAGTCCAAAAAGGAACAAATAATTTCCTTCTTCGATGCCATTCCCCTCTCTGTACATCCTAAAGAGAAGAAAAAGATATTCATGTATATTCTGTATATAGAGTAAAGATTCAAATGAGTCCTCACTCTTGGTCGTCGGGATACCTAATTTCAGGAGGGAAGAACCTCTGAAGTGACGAAAAGAAGTGTACCTTTTAACCTCTCATGTACCAGAGACCAGACCACCATAGATACTTAGACCTCCCTAATTATTTTCGCATAAGGAGAGTGAATGTCAGAAGATTAGGTAATTTACCAAAGAGCACACCACTAGTGTGTGGTAGAATATATCAGAAGAGAGCAGGGGAATCACCCTAAGCCACAGCACCACAGAAAGGTGGTGACCTTCCTAGCTTGCTTGAGTAATCTGCAGAGCTGGTGCTAGGCACAGTGGAGAATAAGAAATGTAGGCAAAGGGAGCCAACAGAACCCAGGTCTTTACCTTCATTCCCAGCTGGTGGCTGCTGGGTGCTTACTAAGCCCAGAGATGGAAAGAGCAGTATTAGAATCACAAAAAGCAATTTTAAAGAAATACAGATTTTTCTCTAACAAAACCACCTTTTCGAATCCATGGTGACAATTCTATTATCATTTAGCTGAGGCCATTTTTACCCCTCCCAACTTGCTGTTTTTCACAGTCCCCCTCGTGAAATTGTTTATTCATCTGTACTTTGTTCATGCTGATTGTTAAGGTCAAACAATGGTCTGTGACTGACACTCTTGCCTTCAGAAAATATGTGCAGTCTATCTCTTCTGATCCATGCATAATAACTGAAGAGCAGTTTGTTTATCACCATGCCCCTGAGGTACGCAGAGAAGGGCACAGGCATCTATATCCTCCTGTTTCTTTATTTTTTTTTCAGCTTTATCTTATTTATTTATGCATACAAGAACTGAGGTATAGGCCAGAGATGGCGGACGGGTAGTGAGAGGCTTTACCAGAGACAGAGTGGGGAGAACAGGCAGACAGACTGAAATATACTTCTGAGGGGAGCAGCAGGTGAGACAGCAGAGGTCTGCTGCGTCATGTGGGAAGCTCCCTGGCCGGGGATCGAACTCGTGCTGCAGGGGCTACGGATAGCTTCATATTGCTGCAACTTAACCCCTTGCGCCATGAGGGAGGCCTTAAAACTGCTTATTGATGCCACGCCATATTAAAGAATACTGCCTTAAAGATTCTCAGCATATAAGTATGTCTCAACAGATTTTTTTTATACTAACAGGAAAATAGATTTTTTTTTCATATTTCAATCAGAGGCTTAGGATATTTCCATATAAAACCATATCAGTGATATAAACTATGAATAAATATTCAGCTTTATGTTATAGAGAAAAGTACATTAATTGTTCTCTCTAAAAGGAAATGTAATCAGAGGTATTCTCCTGAGCTAATTATTTTAAGTTTAGGGGAATTGTATACCTGACCAGGAATGTAATTCCACCTGTGACCCATAGAGGTAGTTTCCCCAAATTGCTATTTTCAAGGTGCTGTGGACTTTGAGCTGACATTTTCTCTAATCTTACTTAAATTAGATCATCTCTGGTGGTCCTGATGTGCTGAAATTCTTTTCCTAAATATCTAATTCCCAAAAGCTGCTGGTGTATGTTTCCACTGCAACCAGTATTTGTCCTTATCTGACTCGGGTCGCATTGTTATTTAACCTGTTATCTACCTGGCCCATTCAGCAATGTTGTGATAGCAGTAACTGGAACCATCTTTTTAAGCTTATATCCCCAACACCTGGCACATCGTATATGCCCAATTACATTTGCTGAGTGAATAAAAATTTGGAGCGGGGTAGACAACAGCTAAAGCAAAGGACTGCAAGATATACTTGTACCAACCAAGGAAACCACCTCTCCTTTACTTTTGCTCACTACATGCCTTGTCATTCACGTGACAGCCAGAAAATGGCATGAATGCCCCTAGAATTAAAACCCTACTTTATTTAGCTTGCTGAAGCCAGGGAGAACATACCCTATGGAAACTTAAAGAGTATTTCAGTAAGGGAGAATCAAGAGGGACATTTTATAAGAAGTGGGTTTGTACTAGATGATTTTGAGCAACAATTAAGAAAGTGGTCACTTAGAAACTGAATGCTGTCAAGCATGAGTAGTTTACCACCCGGGTATCTCAGTAATCTTTGTTGAGAAGATGGAAGACATTAAATTGGCCTAGGATGTCATTGATAAGAGAGCAGCAGTCATACAGAAGAAAATTTTGGTAATCCATTAAGTTTACATCCTTCAAAATAGCATGTAGATTCTGCTGACATTTTGAAAGATTATTTGTGTTCAGTTAGCAACAGTGCCATCTGCTTGTCTGCATCAAAATCAAGTGTAACCCTTCCAGATGCAGCCTTCGTGATTGGCACTACTTTAAAAAACAAAGTATTTTGATGTTTTGTGATGGCCTTTATGATGGTTTTCCAAAAATTTCAGAAATATTTCACAACTTTCTCTTTTCCTGCAGAAATACTGCTGACACTGAAGGTGGCTGGTTGCTTCTTTCTTCAGTTGACTGGGCTCACTTGCTCAAAAACACTTAACCGGTCTGGAGAGCTGTGTCTATTTGTTTTGACCCAACCTACCTGCCAGCCAGTTCTGCCAGAGTAAGATCAGCAGAGGGCCCTGGGCCCTCCCTCTCCGGGTGGAGTCCACTGGGCTGGTGCAGGAGGAGCTGCCTCTTCTCTCAACAGTCTGAAGCTCGCGTCCAGACAATTGCTCAGTCTGTTCACTGCATTCACCTTAGTGCAACTTAGATCTCTCCTGCAAAGTAAATGTTGACAGGCAAATTTCATACCCATGTCAAATTGAATGTATTTAAATGTGTGTATTTAAGGAAAATACCATGCTCTTGTTCTGTTCCTATTTGGTTCCAGACACTGGTTTCTTGCTTTGTTTTCCCTGGCTTAATCGGTCTAGTATAAAAGATTAAGATTTCATCTGGGGGAAAGAAAAGAATTTTGAAAAATCAGGCTCAAGGTGTTTTAAGCTAAAACCTGCATTTGGGATAAAAGCAAAACATACCATGGACAGCGCTGTGTACAGAGACACCCAAGAAGTGAAGGCCAATAAAGTCATACCTGTATCTTCGTAGAAAACTCAAACTATCCTATTAGAGTTTCCAGTCACTGAACATATGAAAGGGAGCCTGTGTGAGGGCTGTTAATATTAACAAGTACTTTTTTCCTTTTTATTCTTTGTTTGAACATAATTAGTTCACCTAAATTGTGAATCAAGAAGAAATATTTTCATTTCCAAGTTAAGCTCCCTTCACATTGATCAGACAGCTTGAATTAGCATGTTTTCTTCCCCTTCTATTCCTTTCTTTTTCCATTCCCTCTCTGTCTTCTCCAGTTCTCCCCCACTGTCACATTTTTAAAAAATAATAAAAGCAACAGAAACCAGGTAAGCCCTTTATTTCCTTAAATGTTTTGCCAGCCACTTATGTATTGCTAATGATTAAATTTCAGAAATAGGCATTTACTGGCAAGGAGAGGAGCAAAGTTAGGACTTGATATCAATCAAACTAAGGATACCTACTTTGAAAGCATGTTTATTCTGTTCCCCAGCAACACCGGCCTACAAAATAAGAGAAAATAATCGTGTGTTTAAAATTGACAGCAGATATCACGACAGATTTAACCTCTGCCATGTGTTTTTTATTTTGTTTTTTAGCAGTGCTGACTAAACCGAAGTTTTGTAAGGTACATAAAATCCAATTTATATGTAAACAAGCAATAATTTAAGTTGAAAACTTAAGTGTTTTAATTGTATAATTTTTGTGAGGTATACATATTGTGGAATTGACTCAAAAATGAGGTACTTCAGTATTAAATTAGATATCTTCATAGCAATGTCTCCTAAAAGTGTTTTGTAAAGGATATCAATGCCTTGATTAGACCTAATTTGTAGACTTAAGACTTTTTATTTTCTAAACCTGTGATTCTGCTCATAAATCATTTATCTAATCTATATGATATGCAGCCGCTGTAGGAACCAATTCTTGTTTTTATATGTTTATATTCTTTCTTAATGAACCTTAGAAAGACTACATCTTACTAAGCAGGCCACTTTTATGGTTGTTTTTCTTGCCCACTCTGGTAGGGGAAATAATCTTTTATTAATTGGTGTCAGTTTCAGAAAACTGCAATACCTAGAAACTGATGACCTTTTTTGAGCTATTTTTCCCCAACCCCTAATACACATACTTTCTTACCTAAATTTCAGATTGATGTCTTTTTGATGTCTAAAAAGCAAAGCATTTTATATCTCATTAACCAGGCTTTTTAGGAACAGAAAGGTTTTTCCTTGAAATTTTATTGTTTGTTTATTTGTGGCAGGGTGAAAAATGTACAAACTACCCCTATTTATATATATGTATATCTCTCTCTATATGTACAGGTTATGGGAATATAGAAAGAGATATAGCCCAAAGATAAATGCTAAGTAGACAGTCTGAAAGTGTTGCTCCATACTAAAGAAATTTTCTGGAAATTTGCATTTCGATACTTTTTTCCACTTGAGTGGGGTCTCACTACAGGGAGGTGGCCAAGGAACAGCACTTCTCAACGGCCACCAGTTCACACGTCCCCCCTCAAAAGGCTCTACTTTTCTCAACCAAACCATTGGGTTGCCCAGCGGTGATGGAAAAAAGCGAGCAAGATGTTGGCCCAGAACTCCATGACCTCATTGATGTGACGAGGCTTACGTTTTACACAGTTTAGTGTGACCAGTTTTGAGTTGATTTTTAGGAATATGTGAGTTAGAATTTTAACTTGACACAGCACAAAAGAGAAATGGAGTTTAAACTGGATTGTTTTGAGTTTCAAGTCCCTTTTCACTATATAACACTGTCTAAAAATATCTGTGTATCTTTTTTTGTTTGTCCATTGCCCACTGTGTTTTAATGTCAGTACCAATTCAGACAAATCTGCAAGCCTGTGATACTGGTAATTTAGAATAATTCATGATTACTGTTTTGAAGGAAAAGAGATTATAAATTCTCTTATGGCTCAGATCAGGTAATGGATTTTGCTTTACATCCAATTAAGAGAAAAAAAAAAGTGAAGGAATCCTCTGATCATATTGATCACTATAGAAGCAAAAGCCAAATCAATCCCCTTCATTATCAGTATTCCTCATGCTGTACACAATAAATTTATTAGACTGAGTACTTGGTTTTTGTTTAATAGAACAAATAATCAGTGTTTTACTTATATTACTAAATGTGAAAAACATAATGTGAAAAATATACATACATTAACTTGGTTGTAAAACTCATTTAAGTGTTCATGTAATGTGGTAAGTTTTAAAAGTGAAGTGAGCTGTTTTACTATAATGAATTCATTGAGTCAAAAGATTAAAATGCCCCTTCCCACGTGTATCTCTTATGGCCTGTAATAATTGAAAGCAATGTTTTTGCAGTTTATATAATGCAATTTTTAATCTGTGTTTAAAAATGGAGTTCATATGGGCTTAACACATGAAATGGGTGGCACAGATCCACTTGCAGAACCCAAAGATACACAATCAATTTTGAAATGCAACTTAAGCCATTAATTGTTGGTGTGAATTTAAAATTTTCTAGTATTTGTATGGTAGTATGCTGCCTAAGAGCAAAGCATTCTCTGCACAAAAGAAAATTACTGTAGTGGCTTCGATTTTAATTAGAATTTTCTCCCTGGTGTTTCTTTATAGACTAAAAGAAAATCTTTTAAGTTTCTTACTACAGGTAAAAGCTATGTGCAAGAACCTCAAAATGCTAAAATCTAGCATAATGCCTTAGATCTGTTTTTAAGTCTTGTATATTCCTACATAGCTGTCCGATGTATTATATTTGTATAGTGAATTGTGTACAATTTTTGAATAAGTGCATCATCACTTAACCTTTATGTTGTTGAATAGTGATGATGATACATTTCTTCAAACATTTAACTGTCATTTTTTTTCTTTGTCATTTGTGGGTTTTATTTGTACAGTTCCTCATGAAGTTGCATCTGAGATATGTGTATATGAAAAGATTATACAAGGGTAAAATTAAGCAATATATTAACTATGGTTCTTCAGGAGAAAGCTTACAGTGTTTCAGGTTGTGATTTATTTTCAAAATGGAGTTGACTGAACATCACTTTGTTCACCTGCATTGATGTTTGTATTTCTAGTGTGAGCAGTTTATGCAAAGGTAGATATATTCAGAGAAATTTTAAATACATTTATGCAAGTTAATATTGCTTTGCTGATGCTATTTGCTTATTTGATGTTAAATAATGCTATTGTAAATAAAGAATTCTGTTGTTATTGCATCATTTAATAAATTTTAATGCCTTCGGGTTTTACATGCCTTTGGAGATTTTAATGTGTTTATATTGCATCGTCATTCATAATTGCATTTATAATTAAAATACCTGACTTGTAATTTAGTAATTTCTTACATTTATGCAGTAGTTGACACTGTTCCCAGAATTTTATTTGATTCTCCTGATCATCCATTTCGTAGATTTTCAACTTGAAGCCAAGAGGGGTTATCTTGTTTTAAAGATTATCCAACAACTTAAAGACAAATACAGGTCAAATCTAGAGCCACTGAATCCTAAGCATTTTATATCTCCTCCGTCAGTCTGTTTCACTTCTCATCCCACTTAGCCAAAGATATTTGGAGAAGAATGTAGACTTCTGACCTGGTTACTAAGGTTAGATATTAAACATTAGGTTATTCATGATGGTTTTCATAGATTGACTCGTTAATAATTTATAGGTGGAATACTTAAACCCCAAGTCATAAACTACTTGAAATACTAGTAATGTACCATCTGAAATTGAATTTTTCAATTCTTCTAATATTTTTAGAAGATACCAAAAACAAAATGAGTGGAAAAACATGCTATTGACAGCAGAAGAAAAATAAACATTATTTAATACCATGATTCAATAACTTTACATAGGATTGATTTTAGCCCCCATTCATTAGAAAACCTCATATAAAATCTCTAGAGGAAGTAAATGTACTAGAGTTATTTAAGGTTATCTGATGCGATAGCGCTGTGAGATTACTTAATTGTGGAATAATAAAAGAATTAAAATGAGAACAAAACAAAGAGGCCCACTATCGATGCTAAGAAATAAGGTGTTGCAATTGCAATTAGAAAAACTAAATCATTTAGTCAATTTGACCATCTGTGGGGAAAAACCTAAGTGAATTTTTGGCTAGCACATAGAATTAATAGAAAAGTGAAATCAGAAGGCTGTAATATACAAAAATCAGTACATTCTGGTTATGCTAGTAGTCAATCTTTTAAAATCTTTGTTTATGTAAATTTATAATGCAGTGCTTCTTCAATTTAAAGAGTCCTCATAGTAACAAAATAATCCTTTAAAATAGGATTATATAGCCCTCCCTGGTGGCACAACGGGTTAAGTCTCAGCACTATGAAGCTATCCGCAGCCACTGCAGCACGAGTTGGATACCCGGCCAGGGAGCTTCCCACATGGTGCAGCAGTTCTCTCCTGCCTCGCCCGCTGTTCCCCTAGCAGTGTACTTCAGTCGATCTGCCTGTTCTGTTCCCCGCTCTGTCTATGGTGAATCCTCTCACCACCCCGCACCTCTGGCCTACACCCCAGTTCTTGTATGCATAAATAAATAAGTCTTTTTTTAAAAAAATAAGATTATAAATTGATGTATGAAAGATATCTTTGGAAATGTCTTTGAAGAAAACTATTGTTTACTAAAAGACATGAAAACATGACCCTAGGGAAGAAAGGTCCAATATTGTAAAGCCATCAGTTTCTTCCCCAAATACTACAATTCTAATCAAAATCCAAAAAATAAAATGCTTTTGAGAAGTAAGATACACAATAATCAAATTGTTGAAGAAAAATTATCTGGGGCTTATAAAAACATTAACTTGGGCCTCCCTGATAGCCCCAGGGGTTAAATCTCAGCACTATGAAGCTATAGGCAACCACTGCAGCATAAGTTCAATTCTGGGATAGGGAGCTAACACACATGGTGCAGCAGACCTGTCTCACCTGCTGCTCCCCTCAGCAGTGTATTTAGCCAGTCTACCTGTTCTGCTCCCCACTCTGTCTCTGGTGAATTCTCTCACCCCCACACCTCTGGCTTACACCCCAGCTCTTGTATGCATAAATAAATAAATCTTTTTTAAAAAAAATGGACCTCCCTGGAGGTGCAATGGGTTAAGTGCAGCGCTGTGGAGCTGTTGGCAGCTGTGGCGAGTTCGATGCCCGGAGGAAGAGATTCATTCCCACATGGCATGGCAGACCTGTCCTGCCTCACCCACTGCTCCCTTAGCAGTGTGTTTCAGTCGATCTACCTGTTCTACTCCCCAATCTGTCTCTGGTGAGCCCTCTCACTGCCCCACACCTCTGGCCTGCACCCCAGCTTGTATTCATAAATAAATAAATATTTAAAAAACAACAACTATAAGACACTGCTGAAATAGAAAATATAAAGAAATGAAAAAAATAGCCCACACTTGTGGATTGGAAGAGTGAACATCACTATAATGTCTTTATTAGCTAAAGAAATACATATATTCAACACAAACCCTATCTATATCCCAGGAGCATTCTTCACAGAAATTGAACAAAAACTAGTTAAATTTATTTGGAACTACAAAACATCCCTAATAGCAAAACAACCTTGAGAAATAAAGAATGTGCTCTCCACCTTCAAACTATATGGTAATGTGATAGTAATTAAAACAATATGATACTGAAAAGACACCCAGATAGAAATGCAAATCAAAACCACAATGAGATACCACCTTACACCAATAACAATGACACATATTTAAAAAACTAGCAACAACAAATTCTGGCAAGGATGTGGTGAAAAACTCCTACACTGCTAGTGGGAATGTAAACTGTCCAACCACTATGGAAAGCTGTGTGGAGTTTCCTCAGACTACTAAAAATGGAGCTACCATGTGACCCAGCAATTCCACTTTTAGGGATCAAAGGACACAGAAACATTAATCCAAAAGAATACCTGCACCCCTATGTGTATTGCAGCACTCTTTATAATAGGTAAGACTTGGAAACAACCCAAATGCCCAAAAATAGATGACTGGATCGAGAAGGTATGGCATATATACACAATGGAATACTATTCAGCAATCAAAAACGATAAACTCATGCCATTCACAGCAACATGGATGGAACTAGAAGGAATTATGCTTAGTGAAGTAAGTTAGAAGGAGAAAGAAAAATATCGGATGGTTTCATTTATGAGAGGAATATAGGGGAGCCAAATAAGGGAGGAAAAACAACAAGAAACACAACAAAGCAAAATACAAAAAATCATAATTCAGAGACATTCTGCAGGGGAGGAGGAGAAAGAGGGATCAAAATGAGGGAGGGAAGAGCACAAGGGTCTATGGTGATGGTGCACAGTGAATTGATGATGTAAATTCTACGGGGATTACACCTGAGAAAAGAAGGTTGACATTTTAAGAAGATAAAAAAAAATTGTAAAATATATATAAATAAATCATATTTAAAAAAAAAAAAAAAAACCAGATCAATGGAACCGAATTGAAAACTTAGAAAAAATCATTACCCAATGAAAATGGAAACATACAAACATACCCCTATGCTCACTGCAGCATTACTGATAATAACTAAGATATGGAAACAATGGATGAATTGGGGCCTCCCTGGTGGTGCAGCGGTTAGGCTGCACTGTGGATCTGTCGCAGCGCGTGATGCGAGTTCGAAGCCCGGCCGGGGAGAGTCCCACATGGTGCAGCAAACCTCTCCTGCCTCGCCCACTGCTCTCCTCAGCAGTGTATTTCTGATCTGCCTGTTCTGCTCCCCACTCCGTCTCTGGTGAAGCCTCTCGCCACTCTACGCCTCTGGCCTGTACCCCAGTTTGTATGTATAAATAAATAAATCTTTAAAAAAAGAAGTGGATGAATTGGTAAAAAAGATAGGATACATCGATGGAATATTATATATACATAATAAAATATAACATGAAATAATAATGGGCTATTATTCAGTCATAAAACAATGAAATCTTACCATAAGCAACAACAGTGATGGATATTATTGAAGATATTATGCTAAGTACATTAAGTTAGACAGACAAATATAAAATGATTTCACTTATAATCTGAAACAACCAACCAACCAACCAAAACAAAACAAAAAGCCTGGAGTCATGGATATAGAGAACAGATTTGTGGTTACCGGAGGGAAGGGAGATTAAGATGAGGTGAGATAGGTGAAGGGGAACATGAATATGATACAATACAAGTTATGATATAACTTCATTTAATGTAATATAATTTGGACAGAAATAGCCCGAAAATTAACAGTAGATGTGGCTAGGAAGATGTAATAATGGTGTTTTTCCTTCCTTGTAAGTATTCTGTGTTTTCCAATACTCTACAGTAACCCACTGCATTTATAAAAAAGTGGAAAGTAGTTGCTACTTCTAATTGGCTTGAGTCACTACACTTGGGATGTATCTCTTCTAGCACTCAGAGGAATTTCAAAAAGAAAATAAGTTTACGATACATTAAATTGCTATATCCTGGGGCCTTCCTGATGGTGCAAGTGGATAAGTCTCAGCACTATCAGGCTATCGCCAGCCACTGCAGCACAGAGTTTGATCCCCAGCAGGCAAGCTAACCCACATGGCACAGCAGACCTCTCCTGTCTCACTTGCCGCTCCCCTCAGCAGTGTATTTTAGTAGATCCACCTATTCTGCTCCCCACTCTGTCTCTGGTGAATCCTCTCACCCCCCACACCTCTGGCCTATATCCCAGATCTTGTATGCATAAATAAATAAAATAAATCTTTAAAAAAAAAAAATCTGTGTCCTACTTTTCTTATTTTAAATAAGTTTTTCAAGTTAGTAAAAAAAAGTGAGTATAAGGTTAATAGCCTTCATACTATCCCACTGAGTTGTCATCTCCAATTTTTTGATAATATAAGTAATACCAAAATAATTGTGTGCTTACAGATTTCATTATTTCAGATTATTTGACTTAGGGATGAGTCTCTGAAATGGGACCAAACGTACAAACTGCCAAATTTCTTCTTGGGAAAACAGACAATGTAACTCATATTACTGCCAACAGCATAAGAATACTTAAATTAGAATATTTTTTCTTAATCTTTTCTAATGTGACAGACATTTTAAAAGAGCAAGTTAAATTATAGGTGACTTTTCTTCATTTTATTTATTTATTTTTAAATATTTATTTATGCATACAAGCTGGGGTACAGGCCAGAGGAGTGGGGTGGTGAGAGGGTTCACCAGAGACAGAGTGGGGAGCAGAACAAGCAGATCAACGGAAATACACTGCTGAGAGGAGCAGGGGGCGAGGCAGGAGAGGTCTGCCTCGCCATGTGGGAATCTCCCCGGCTGCAGGCATCAAACTTGCGTTGCTGCTGCCGTCAGTGCCACAGCACAGCGCTTAACCGCTGGGCCACCAGGGAGGCCCTCAACTCTGTTTTAACCTTTATAAATATCCTGTAAATGACAATGAATTTACAATGAGAAACTCCTTGTGTAGGGAAAGTATAATGCTTCTCCCACTGGAGGGCCCCAAACCCTAAGCTAACCATGGACCAGCTGCAAGGAGAGTGGGTACAGTTTACTCACCTTCTCTGAGAATGTGCGCGGGGATCACAATGTGTTACCAACTCTACTTTTCACTATTGGATCCCTTATTTTTGTTCCCTAAAGCTGACCACTATTCCCGCCTGATTTTAACTGTCTACTTACGTTTTTCCAAAAAGTTATCCCGGCACCCACTCTCAGGCTAACATCTCTTGCCTGTGGTTTCTCACAAAAGGGAGTTCTTTAAATAGTCTGTTTGGTTTGAACAACCAAAAGGAATTTAAAAATAAAGCTCAGACATTGAAAATGATACTGCATAAAAAGTAAGTGTTTCTCTGGAGCCTTCCTCTTCTATACTGCTCTACAGTTTGTGTGTGTGTGTGTGTGTGTGTGTGTGTGTGTGTGTGTGTGTGTGTGTGTGTTTATTTAAGAAATGTGTCCAGGGGCCTCCCTGGTGGCGCAGCGGTTGAGCGCTGCACTGTGGAGCTGTCGGCAGGCAACTCACTATGCAAGTTCCACGCCCAGCAGGGGAGGATCCCACCTGGCACGGCAGACCTCTCCTGCCTCACCCGCTGCTCCCCTCAGCAGTGTATTTCCGTCTATCTGCCTGTTCTGATCTGCCTGTTCTTTTCCCCACTCTGTCTCTGGTGAATCCTCTCACCACCCCACACCTCTGGCCTACACCCCAGCTTGTATGCATAAATAAATAAATCTTTAAAAAAAATGGCACACTGTGGACATGACAGTGAAAATGGTATTTTCTCTACCTGAACAGCTTGGCCACAGCAATGTAACTATGGGAAAGAAAGAAGGAGTATTTGGGGCAAGAGGTGGAAAGGGAAAAAAATAAGAGAAGGTTAGAGGAAAATGGAAGAGAAGAAATGAAGGGAACCATTGTAATTTCTCCCTTCAATGAATCACAAAACAGATGTTTATTTCACAAGTCACTTTGGGAAAAAATACAAAAATGAATGTGCCCATAATCTACATGAATAACTATTAAAGTAGGCTCAAGGTTATAGTACCCCCAAGTAAAGCACATTTAAAATATCACAGAAAATCAGAATGACTCTGTGTATGGAAAGGTTTCATGGAAATGCAGCATTTAATGTTCCCAGGGGGCAGGACTTACAGAGTTAAATGATGTATATTCCAGGTAAAGAATTAAGTACTACCACCCTCTTAACAGAAGGGAAAACTCTGGAGCCAAGTGTGAGTAGAAACTGTAGGGCTCTGCAGGCGTGTGGTTACCCGAAGACAAACAGCCCAGCTTCAGCCTCCTCCAACAGACTCAGAGGAGAGCAGCGAAGCAGCTGACCTCACCCTGGGCTCTGCAATCCATTGTATCAATAGCTAACAGTCTTCTCAGATGAACTAACACCTAACTGGTGGCTGTCAAAAAAAAAAAAAAAGCTGCTTCTCAGCAAGTTACTTGCTCTTGTCATGACTCTCAACAGTTCTTTCCTACAATTCCTACAGTCACCTCCCTTCGGATTGGGCATTTCTTTCAGGGAGTTTAATCATGGAATGTTAGGGGTAGAGACAATTTCCCTGTAGAAACAGGTCCCTAGTAGTAAATAATTCCCTGGAACTACATCTCGGTTGAGGACCATCAGAATCCTCTCTGAGCTCTTGATAACTTTGTCTAAAAGAATGACAGAGTGAAAAATAGACGAGTGAGACAAACTCCCAATATCATCATTGTTAACATTATTGCTGCTATTAGTTACTAGAGTAAAGGCATAAAAATATGAAGGGAGGACCTCCCTGGTGGCACAACAAGTTAAGTCTCAGCCTATGAAGCAATCTGCAGCCACTGCAGCACAGTTCAAGCCCCTGCCAGGGAATTCCCACATGGTGCAGCAGACTTCTCCTGCCTCACCCGCTGCTCCCCTCAGCCTTGTTCTTCAGTCCACCCGCCTGTTCCGCTCCCTGTTCTGTCTCTGGCAAATCCTCTCGCCACCCCACACGTCTGGCCTACACCCCAGTAATTGTATGCATAAGTAAATAAATCTTTTAAAAAACTATGAAGGGAGGGAAAAGTAAGAAAGATAAAACAAAAAAAGAATAATTTTCCCTCAAAGAGATAGCTGTCGATTATAACACATAACCCCAGACTGTGTGTCTTCTGTAGCATGAAATAACTCAGAGTCAATCAAAGTAGGACTTGAAGGGAGCAGGATGGGAAAACATGGGGAAATACACTGCTTTTACGTTATATCTTACTGCCATAAGCAGAATGTTTGTGTCTCCCTAAAATTCATATATTAAAACCTCATCCCTGGAAGGCAGTTCAAGATGGCACCTAGGAAGTTTCTGGGCACACGTCCTTCCAAGGACACACCAAATACACAGCTATATATTGAACAATGCTCTCTGAAAAAGATCTGAGAATATACTGAACAGCTATTCCACAACAAGGGACAACAGGCTCACACGAAAGAAGGCAGGAGAAACAAAAATCTGGTGTTTCCACCCCTGACGTGGAAATCATAACTGGGAGGGATCCCTCAAACACAGGTTCCTCCCTGATGAGTGAGGACTTGGTGTCCCACAACATGCACCCAAACCTTGGGACCTGAACCAGAGAGACAGAAACTCCTCCCCCAAAATATCTACCTTGGAAAACCAGTGGGGCTTACAACCAAAAGACTCAAGAGGTGGCAGAGAATGGAGAGTCCTCTCCTAAAGGGCAAGTAAGCTGACTCACTCACACCAGGATCCAGCACAAGGTTAATAGTTTGAAAATCACTTCAGTGCTGCATGAAGGAGATTTAATAGCTAATCTTAAAGCGTCTGCCAGGAAGCAAGGTCTGTTGGAAATTTTTACTGGGTCAGAGGCACTGGTGGGCACCATTTTTGCCATTTCAACTTATCATTCTAGAGCAGAGCTAAGGGTGCCATTTTAGCACACTCTCTATCTTTTTTTTTTTTTAAAGATTTATTTACTTATACATACAAGCTGGGGTACAGACCAGAGGTGTGGGGCGGCGAGAGGGTTCACCAGAGACAGAGCGGTGAGCAGAACAGGCAGATCAGAAATACACTGCTGAGGGGAGCAGCGGGCGAGGCAGGAGAGGTCTGCCGCGCCATATGGGATTCTCCCCAGCCAGGCGTCAAACTCGCATCGCAGCTGCCGACAGCTCCACAGCACAGCGCTTAACCGCTGCGCCACCAGGGAGGCCACACTCTCTATCTTGCTAGAGCCAATGGACTCCCTACATGTCACCCTCCTTTCCCATGAGGAATGCAGGCTGAACACAAAATAAGGCACACAGAATACCATGCTCATGGTAGTTGAGCCCTGCCATCCACACACACAACCTCATAACTGCCCCATGTCTCTGTACCACTCGATGAGGCACTGCTCAAGCCCTGACACAGGACTCACTAATCCCTCCCCACTGCCCAGCCCCCTGCCTGGCCCCCTGCTGAATCCCTGATGTCTGAGGCTGCAAGAACTCTCAGGGAAGGTAGGCCAGTCTGGACAAGATGTTTCCACTCATCCTTGGCCTCACTCTAGCTCCCAATACCTCCCAGAAAGGAGATAACACACTAGATTAAGCTTAAGTTCATAAACACTAAACCAGCTCTGCAAAAAATAGCAAAGGGTCTTCTTTAAATTGAAAAGAAAATAAAAAACAAGTTAAAAAGAGAGAAAAAAAAAATTTTTTATCTACTCATAAGTTAGCATGAAGGTTAAAAGAGAAAAGTACTAATATTAAGTAAGACAGTAATTAGTTAAGGGATATACAAAAAAAAGAAAAGTAAATAAAATGTGACATCAAAAATATAAGACATGGGAAGGAAACTAAAACTTGAGTTTTAAGATGAGTTAAAAGTTAGCTATTAACTTTAAATAGAATGCTGTATACATAGAATATTACATGTAAACCTTATAGTAACTACAAGAAGAACTTATCTAAACATAACACTAAATAGAGTTATCAAAAGATAAGGGAAGAGAGAAAGAAAAGAAAAAAGGACAGAGAGGAATTATAAGAACATCCAGAAAACAATGAATAAAATGTCAATAAATACATACCTATTAATAATCACTATATTGCAAAGCTCTAGGGATGAAAACAGTGTATGGTATTGGCATAATTACAGACATATATATCAACAGAACAGAGAGTCCAAAAATAAATCCAGGCACACATAGTCAATTCATTGACAACAATGGAGGCAAGAAAATACAATGTGGAAATGACTTCTTTTGATAAATAATGTTGAGAAAATTGGGAAGTCACATGCAAAAGAATGAAATGAGCCATACCAGTTGGACTTACACCACACAAATTAATTCAAAATAAATTGAAGACCTGAATGTAAGACCTGAAATGAAAACCCCAGAAGACATAGATGATATGTGCCTTCACTTTAGCCTTGGCGAAGTTTTTCTGAAGTTGATCTGAAAGGCAAAGTTTACAAAAGCAAAAATATGCAAATGGTACTGCATCAAACTAAAAAGCTTCTGCACAGTAAAGAAAACCATCAGCAAAACAAAAAGTCAACCTACTAAATGGGAGAAGGTATTTGCAAAACATATGTCTGCTAAAGGGTTAAACCAACTCGTACAACTCAATAATAAAAAAACAAGCAATCTGGACCTCCCTGGTATCGCAGGGGTTAAAGTCTCAGTGTCATCAAGTTACTGCTAGCCACTGTGGCATGAGTTCAATCCCCAGCTAGGGAGCTAACCCACATGGCACAGCAAACCTCTCCTGTCTCACCTGCTGCTCCCCTCAGCAGTGTATTTCAGTAGATCCACCTGTTCTGCTCCCCACTATGCTGAATACTCTCAGTTCACACACCTCTGGCCTATGCTCCAGTTCTTGTATGCATAAATAAATACAAATAAATCTTTAGAAAAGAATGTACTTTTTTTAAAGATTTATTTATTTATATATACAGCTGGGATACAGGCCAGAGGCGTGGGGCGGCGAGAGGGTTTACCAGAGACAGAGTGGGGAGCAGAACAGGCAGATCAGAAATGCACTGCTGAGGGGAGCAGCGGGCGAGGCAGGAGAGGTCTGCCGCACCATGTGGGATTCTCCCCGCTGGGTGTCGAACTCACATCGCGAGCTGCCAACAGCTCCACAGCGCAGCGCTCAACCACTGCGCCACCAGGGAGGCCCAAAGAATGTATTTTTTAAAACATAAGCAATCTATTGTAAAGTGGACAGAGGAATCGAATAGGCATTTCTCCAAAAAAGACACACAGGTGACCTAAAGGCATATGAAAAGACACTTAATATCATTAATCATTAGGGAAGTGCAAATCAAAACCACAATGAGATATCGGCTCAATCCTTGCAGGGTGACTATCATCAAAAACACAAGAAATAACAAGTGTTGGGCCTCCCTGGCAGCGCAAGGGGTTAAGTCTCAGTCTATGAAACTGTCCGCAGCCACTGCAGCACAAGTTCGATCCCCAGCCAGGGAGATTCCCACATGGCCCAGCAGACCCCTTCTGCCTCGCCCACTGCTCCCCTCAGCAGTGTACTTCAGTCGATCTGCCTGCTCTGCTCCCCACTCTGTCTCTGGTGAATCCTCTCACCACCCCACACCTCAGGCCTACACCCCAGGTCTTTTATGCATAGAGAAATAAATCTTTAAAAAAAAAAAAGAAAATAAAAGAAATAACAAGTGTTGGTGAGCATGTGGAGAAAAGAAAACCCTAAGCACTGTTGTAAATCTTATTGTTATAGAAAACAATATTGATATTCCTGAAAAAGTTAAAAATAGAAATACCATATAATCCAAAAATCACACTTCTGGGTATTTATCTGAAGGAAATAGAACACTAACTCAAAAAAAGATAATGCAGCATTGTGTTCACTGCAGCATTCTTTATAATAGTCAAGGTGTGGAAACAAACTCAATACCTACCGAGACATGAATAAAGAAGAGGATATATACATATATACATATACAAAATGTGTGTATGTATGTATATGTACAGATATATGTGAATGTATATTATATCACATATTATATATATATAATGTTACATATTGCTGTGTTGGAATACTACGCAGTCATGAAAAAGAATGAGATCTTGCCATTTTTTGACAAAATGAATAAACCTTGAGAATATTATGAAAATTAAATAAGTTAGACAGTGAGAGATAAATGGTTTCACTTATACATAAATCTAAAGAAATAAAACTAGGGCCTCCCTGGTGGCGCAGCGGTTAAGCGCTGCGCTGTGGAGCTGTTGGCAGTGGCAACGCGAGTTCGATGCCTGGCTGGGGAGAATCCCACATGGCGCGGCAGGCCTCTCCTGCCTCGCCCGCTGCTCTCCTCAGCAGTGTATTTCTGATCTGCCTGCTCTGCTCCCCGCTCTGTCTCTGGTGAACCCTCTTGCCACCCCACGCCTCTGGCCTATACCCCAGCTTGTATGTATAAATAAAAAATAAATCTTTAAAAATAAAAGAAATAAAACTAAAATCGTAGAGCCAGAAGTCAAATCACTGGTTACCAATAGAGTTGGGTGATGGGTGAAATGGATGAAGGGGACCAAGAGGTATAAAATTCCAGTTATAAATAAGTCAAGAAGGTGTAATGTAGAGCATGGGGACAAAAATCAAAAATAGAACATTGCAAAATTGAAGTTGCTAAAAAAAGATGATAGATTTATTGTGATCATAATATCACAGTTCATACAAATGTTGAATCATTATATTTTATACCTGAAACTAAAATAACTTATCAATTACACTTCAATTTAAAACAAACCTAATGTGTTGTATTTAGAGGTAGGACCTATGGGGTGATTAAATTATGAGCATGCAGCCTTTATGAATGGGAGCAGTACCCTTATGAAAGAGACCCAGAGAGCTCTCTTATCCCTCCTACCTTAAGTCCATAGGGAGTAGAAAACCAGAAAGTGAGCTTTCACCAGGCAATAAATTGGCCAGCACCTTGAACTTCCTAGCTTCCGACTGTGAAAAATAAACTACTCAAGTTCATAGACTATCAAGTCTATGGTAGTTTATTATAACAGTCCCAAGAAACCAAGACATTCTTTCCACTAGGAACTCAGATGAGCCACAAATCACAAAAGGCCAATCATATTTGCGTGCACACACACACAAATTTCTGGAACAATTTCCAAGAGGTTGAACAAATAAATCAAGGAAGAGCACACTTTTATTTACACTTGCTTTCCAAGCTGACAAATATTCATGAGACTGTATAGCTAATATAATAAGTGGAAAGAATGGAACAGAAGAGTTCAGCGCTCAACCAATTGGTTTAAAATAATGGAATATTAGAGTAAACGGAAATTTCAAATTTACATGCCTCTAACCATTTTATTTTATTTATTTATTTTTAAAGATTTATTTTTTATTTATACATACAAGCTGGGGTACAGACCAGAGGCGTGGGGCGGCAAGAGGGTTCACCAGAGACAGAGCGGGTAGCAGAACAGGCAGATCAGAAATACACTGCTGAGGGGAGCAGCGGGCGAGGCAGGAGAGGTCCGCCAAGCCATGTGGGATTCTCCCTGGCCGGGCTTGGAACTCGCCTCGCTTCTGCCGACAGCTCCACAGCGCAGCGCTCAACCACTGCGCCACCAGGGAGGCCCGCTCTAACCATTTTAAAAACAAGAAAAATAAAGCTAGATTTGTAGGAATAAAAGGTGTACCTTTATTAACCTGTTCTATTTTATGCTGGTTACATCTGAGTCCCTATTTGAGTGCTTGGTGAAAATCTGGGCCCTTCAAATAAATGCTAGACAGTACTGACATTTTGTCAATAAAGGATGCTGGTGAGACCTTGCAGGGAGCGGAGAACATTTCTTTTCCTGGTTAGGTTGCCTCCTTGGGTGGACCAGCACAATGCCTTGCTTTCCCAGGGCACAGGACCTTTGGTGCTCACAGCTTTTAAAGTGCCCTTCTGCTTCCCTGTACTGCAGCCAGCAACACTTGGTGACCTGCAGCTTCTCCCAGAAACCCCTTCAGTCCATTTTGTAACAGACTACCTGCAGGGTTCTTCCTAGGCACAGCTTTCTCCCGTACACCAGAGGGCGCATATCCAGTAAGTTCTGCCAGTGTGGTACCACAGCAACTTATCTGCCTTTCAGTAATCGCAGCTGAGCCTACTCCAACAAGGTCTGTATCTTTGCCTGTAGGGTGTCATCTAGCTAATAGACAAAGTATTATGTATATTGTATCTGCTATTACATGTTATATCTGCTATTCCTATGTTCTTTTAAGTTCTCTACGTCTTACTAGCCAATCCCTGGTCATTCCAATCCCCTGCCATGGCTAATAATTTTTTTATGTTAAACTTTTCCCTATTCAAATTTTTGTTCAAATTCCCTTTCTTAATTGACTGCAAACAGATAGGGATTTTAAATAATAACTTCTTATTGTAGTGTGCAGTGGGAATCCTGCTCTTTGAAAATAAAAATTTTGTACATGGGAAGTCATGTGTATGTTACAAATTAGTGAAACTCCAAAAACAAATGAACACCAGAGAAATGGTTTATATCTGCTGGTTTCCTAAATATTTTCTCAAAAAAAAAATTAATAACATCTACCATGACTTTCCAAAACAAAGGATGAACTAAGACCATATCAAGAGAGTATATCTGATAATAGAGCATATCCAGAAACAGAGCATTAGAGGTAGACTAGAAGAGAGATGGGAAGTAAATATACTCAGAGCTATAGACATTATGAACATTTTCTCATTAAATATACAAAGATAGGGGCCTCCCTGGTGGCATAACAGGTTAAGCGCAGCATTATGAAACTATCCAGAGCCATTGTAGCACGAGTTCGATCCCACCAGGGAGCTTCCCACATGGTGCAGCAGACCTCTCCTGCTTCACCCACTGCTCCCCTCAGCAGTGTATTTCAGTAGATCTGCCTATTCTGCTCTCCACTCTGTCTCTGGTGAATCTTCTCACCCCCCACACCTCTGGCCTACACCCCAACTCTTGTATGCATAAATAAATTTTTTAATTTAGAAAAAAAATAAACCACAAACAATGTTGAAGTTTAATGATATGCATTCTGAAATGATTTAGGGCTGATATATACTGACAACCCCAGTAGCTTTTTAGTCCTTTCAAAGACTTCCAGTGACTCCTTCAATAAAGACTTGCAAAAAGGTTGGAAGAATACTCATATCTTTACAAGTGTTTCTTGCAAGACCTGGCTTCTGCTGATTCTCCAGACTCTTACTTTGGAGAACAGGGATACCCTGTACACAAGGCATCCTTCATTTCTGTCTTCAGCCATCCAACTTTGGGTCTCAGGGCCTTGGCACTAATTGTTCCTTTGACGTCAGAGTCCATTTGCTCTCATCATCTACTTAATTTATGCAGAACTTTCAAATCTGAAAGGGCAAGGAAACTTCCTGTCATTCCAGCCTGGGTCAGGATATGTTCCTGTTCCCTTTTATTGCTACTTTAAAATATATCTTCTTCACTGTTATCACAATTCATAGTTTCGTATTCATCAAGCAATCACACAAATGTGTATCTTCCTCATAAGGGTCTTATTGGGGACCAGGGTTGGACAGGGCTGCTTTGCTCACAATTGTATTCCCTGTACCTGGCTTAGTGCCCAACACATGAGGAGTTAGGCGGTCAGGAAGCTTGTTGGATAATGACTTAAAGGAAAATTAGAATAATATACGACATTTCACAATCCTTTAAAGCTGAAGACAGGCAGCTTTAAAGGATTGCTAACATGCAGTATTGGGTGAAGCTATGGAAAAGCTGGCACTTGCACTCATTATTTGTGGAAGTATAAATTCATATGGCTTGAAGTACCTATCAAAATAGTCAGTGCTGATCCCTGTGGATCCAGCAATTTCACACATTGGCATTTATTCTACAGGCACAATAATATCCATATACCAATGTGCCCTGTAGTTGTTTGAAGTTTGAAAAACAGGCAGTAACTTAAATGTTTTTCAAGAGGAGGCTGAAAAAGTACAGATACAGCCACAAAATGAATTTCTGTGCCATGCAGCCTTGAAAATTAATCGTAAACTTTGCATAAATGTATGACTCGTTAAAAAAAATCCTGTACAAATAAACACAATTTAAAAATATGATATTGTTCATCGGTATCACCTCTGGAGAGTAGAGATGGGGAGCAGCGTCGGCAGGGACTTTCACTTCTATTTTATCAAATTTTCTATATTACTTAAACAGGCAAGTTTATAACTAAAATAGGTTTTTAAATGCTTTAAACTCTAGACTCCTTGTAGAACAAGGCTTAAAGAAAGATTCATGCTGCTTCTTGCTAAAATAAAGCTACAATCAGTGCCTGTACTTAAGAAAAGGGCTTCCTGAGGAGCTGACATCCACGGTTTACACAAGCGCCCGTTAAATCTTCTGAGTGAGGCCTGGGAGGAAGAGTAAAGGGCTGTGGGTCGCAAGAGTCGGGTTGCGCACGCCTTCGGAAGGATACCGCAGCAGAACTTGCGCTGCTTTTCCAAGTACACGGTCCTTCCCATAGGTGCTCGTCCTTGGGACAAGATTTGCCTCGTACCCTTACTTCTTCAACTTACTAGCTAAGAGCTGAAGTACAGGGGTAGAGGTAGCGAAGAAAGGAGAGAAGAAAACCTGAGCCTCATTGTCATCCCATCCGGGTTAAGAATATGACGCACGCCCTCATGCAGCTCCTAGTTGCACCTGGAAAACCCAAGTGGACGAGGGCAAGGCGGGCTGCACAACCCGCGCCCAGAACTAGCTGGTTCCGCACGCGGGCGCCACGGACGGCGCGGCAGGCTGCGGGGCGCGCCCCGCTAGCGCCCTCTAAGGCCGCGGAGTCCCACACTGCCCCGCCGGCAGCAAAGGCTGCAAGGTCGCGCCCCGCGGCCAGAGGAGAGGGGCCTACCCGCCGGAACTACTCTCGAAGGTCGGGGCGTTCACGGAGAAAGCCACGCTCAGCCCCAAGCCTCCCTTCTCCGCCAGCTTTAGGGCCTTTGGCGGCGTTTCTTAATGGGGCGACCGCTTCCTATTTCCCTCCACGCTTGGTAACCGAGCCAAGGCCACCCCACCGAGGGCTTACGCCGCCTTCGATCCTCACGGCGGCTCATAGAGACAGGTATGGTTCGCCCCATTTTGCGGACAGGAGACGTAGGCCAGAGTGGCTGTGAACCCGACCAAGGTCACCAGGATTTACAAGTGTTTCCTCCACCCTCGAAGCTTCCATGTGTGAATGTGAATGGACCCTAAGTACTCCTTTCTTTCCCTCAATGGCCGGCGAGGAGAATAAAAATGCGGTCTTTGAACACTCGGTGAGGGTCTGGACCTCGCCTTTTCAGTCTCGCTTGTCCGAGGTCACGAGCCTTCCCCCGGGGAAGGGACAGCCGAGGCGGCACAGGGGTGGGGGGCCCTCGAACACTGAAAGCCGCTTAAGATGTAAAATTCCCCAGAAGGCTAAGCCACCACCCGAAACCTCGGCAGCGTCAGGGGAGCAGAACCCGGGGCGTCAAGGTCCCAGCACCCGCGCCGCTTCCCAGCCCACGGGCACGAGGTATGAGTCAAACGTCCACTCGGTACTTGGGGGTTGACGCGCCTTCGGCCGGGCTCGGCTTTTGGGCAATCGGGGCGCGGGTCCGGCTTTCCGTGCGCGGGATCAGTCATTGGGCGCCCAGGTGGGCTCCTGTGGAGACCCCGGGAGACGTTCGCTAGGCTTTCTGCTCCTCCGACCCGCAAGTCTGGGGGAGCCAAGTGCCCGCCAGAGAAAGCGGGCGGCCAGCGCTCCACGCCGGGTCCCCGGAGGGCTTGGAAAACTGAGTGGAGTGTGCGACCCCCTGGGGACTGGAGGCGCGTCGAACTCCGGCCATTGGCTGCGGTGGGCGGGGAGGAGACAGGCCGGGGACCTCCTTGGGCCGCGACCCTTCCCCACCCTCGCTCTCTCTAAACCCCGCCGCCCCGCCCCCGCCGCCCTCTTAAACCAGTCTCGGCCCTCCGGGTTCGCCCGAAGCCTACCGGTTGGAGCCCGTGTCGCCCCTCAGGGTCCCGGAGGCTCCTGCTCGGCGGCCGCGGCGGCGCTCTGGAAGGTGGGTGCCCCCGGGCTGTCGCCTGCCCCGGCGGTTGGGGGGCGCCCGCAACAGTTGCAGTTGCTTTGGGTTGGTCATTTTGCCCTTTTGGGACTTTTATTCCTTAAATGACTTTCAAGCCCAAGTTGCAGATTCCTGGGGTGTGGAAAGGGCTGGAGCAGAGCATCTTGCGAGCTCGGGAGAATGGCAGATGCTTTCGTAGTGGCTGACCTCTTCTCCTGACCCCTTGTTCTTTAATTTCTGAGTCACGACCCTGCTTAGTTTCCTTATTGGGCTCATTGATCTTGCCCTCAAGACCTGCCGGCCCTGAAAAGGCTTCGTTGCTCAGCCCGGTGAACTTGTTCCATTAAAACGCCGTCGTTTGGGGCAGGGGCGACAGCAGCGGGGCGGCGGCGCTTAGTTAAGGGTAGCGGGCCTCCTCTCCCACCTGGTTTGACACTGGTCCTTGTCGGCTCCTGAAAGGTAACCCCAGGCCCCTAACTCCGAGGTGAGGTGACTGGAATTTCCAGAGGGCACTTGGGGATGTGGCGGACGCGGCCTGCGCGGGACAACCGGTCGCTGGCTGCGGTGCTTCGAGGGAGACGAAGGTGGCGCCCCACGCCCCGAGCCCCTGCCCCAGCCCCTGGCATTCCGCACCGCCTGGGTCGCAGCCGCGCGGCCTTTCTACACCTGTTCCGGGTTCGGGGACTGTCTCTGTGCGAACACCAGGGTCCCTTCCCTCGCGGTTGGGGCCCTAGGAGCGCTTGGAGCTGCCGCCTGCCCCAAAGCTCAGTGCGGCGGGTCGTGCGCTCGGCTTTCGGCCCCAGCGCAGGGGAAGGGAGGACCCAGCAGCGCGGACCCAACTTGTAAGAGTTTTGTTGGACGGAGAAAAGGACGATTGACAGAACTTGAAATAAATTTGCAGGAGCCGGGTTTGGGGCGGATGTAGAGTGGGTGTGTAAACCAGTCGCACTTGGTCAAGACGTATTTGGAGAGGGCAGGCAAAGCCGACCTCACCGGGAATTTGGATTCGGGCGG
The DNA here is from genome assembly GCA_004024925.1 of Scalopus aquaticus. NCBI lineage: Eukaryota > Metazoa > Chordata > Mammalia > Eulipotyphla > Talpidae > Scalopus > Scalopus aquaticus. Next base: position 22,708 of record PVIJ01002414.1, on the reverse strand, counting down.
GATTACAGCAGATTTTCGTTGGGGAAGTGGGGGTTGTGTTCGTTTTTATTCTTGTTTTGTTTGTTGGATAGAGATTGCGGAATCGAATTGGAAAGTTTACCCCATTTCCTTAGACCTAAGGCTGGCTCGGGAGGAAGAGGCTATAAACAGTGAGGGCCGGGGCGGGGGCGGCTGCCGGCGCGTCCCTTACCCGCCCTCGGTGGCTCTTGCTTTAATGCAGATCCGACGCCCTCAGCAGCCCAGGATGGCCCTGCGGCCGCTAGTTGAGACCGGACCCCAGGACAAGGGGTACTACTCGCCGGAGAATTTCCAAAGCACCCCTCACCACTTCGCATCTTATTACACGCCTTTCCCACCCTACGGCCACTACGTGAACGCCCTAATCTCCTCTGAGGAAGATTTCCAACCTTTCCGGCAGCTGGAGGCCGCGGTGTCTGCGTCCCAGACTATACCCCCCTTCGCCTTCCGGACCGCCCCTCCCTTGCTGAGCCCCAGTCAGGCCCTACAGAGGGAGCCGCTTTACGATCTACCCTGGTACAGTAAGCTGCCAGCGTGGTACCCAATTCCTCACCTTCCCAGAGAGGTGTCACACTTAATCAACGGCAGCCGCGAGTATCCAGGCACCGGCAATGAAGACCTGGGCCACACTGGTGGCCGCAGCAACAGTGGCCAGTATTGTAGACCTGAAACTTTATTTCTGCCTCCCCCTGTGAATGCGTCGCTGCTACCTGAAGGGCTGAAATTCTCCCAGTTATTTTCTTGCTCCCCCAGCAGTCGGCCTGAAGATGCCCCCAAGCTTCAGAACCAAGAGGGTACGCCTTCTCGTCTTTACCATTTCACCCAGGAAGACCTGCACTTAGTCTTGTACGGGGTCATTCCCAGCCTGGAGCACTCAACTCGTCTGCACCATGCGATTTCCGGGCTCCCTGTCCCTGCAGACAGCTCTGGTAAAGGCAGTCTACATACATCATATAGGTTGGGCTGCATGGGAGTAGAGGTGGGTGTAGAGTGGAGAAGGGGCACTTGTAGGTGGAGTTCAGACTAACAAGTCTGGGAGAGTGGATGTACTTCCATTAAAGAAAAGGGCCTGGGGAGGCTTAATTACTTAACTACAGACTCCTAAGGTTTGTTTTAGCGAGAGCTGAGGATGTGGAGAGAAATGCTGCCTGGGAAGGGTGTGTCAGCTGGCTTCAGATTCTATCAGGATGTGCATGAATCTGATTCTGTTCATATTTGGAATCTCAGCTCAGTCCTCTATCTTGACCTTAGTAAACCATTATTACCTCTGACTCTTAAGTTCCTTAAATTTGCAAAATGGGGTTAATTCCATAACTTGACAGGACGTTGTTCTGAGTCCCAAATGAGAAACTGTGTATGTCAAAGGAGCAGGAAAAATATAAAGAATATATCAAATTTGGGATAATGGTTAGCTCTAGGAAGTACGGAGGAAAATGCTTCATGAAAGCATTTCATCATACTTGTTAACGACAAATAAAATATTAGCCCTATCTTTTTCTAGGATCTGGTTCTCTTCCTCAAACTCTGGATAAAGACTCTGTTCAACTACCAGAAGGTAGGCTGGGCACCTTGCATGTATTTCTTTCCTCAAAGACTCTTTCAGTCAGTGTTCTTACTGGCTTTCTTGCCTTGGGTTTCCCCTAGGTCTCTGCCTCAGGCAGACGAAGTTTGGCGCGGTCCCACATTTTGGTGTGTTCTGCAGTAGTCTCATTGCCAAAGGAATAAAGTTTGGGCCCTTTCAGGGTAAAGTGGTCAATGCCAGTGAGGTCAAAACCTATGGAGACAATTCACTGATGTGGGAGGTAAGTGTGCTCTTCTGGGTTGACTGAGTGTGGGGAGGGAGAGAGAGGGGTGGGGGAAAATCTACCTCCCTGGGAGAGGATTGGCCTGGGAGAAGGGGACAGTTATAACTGTAATCTGCTATCTTGTGCTCCCTGTTTTGCAATATAAAGGGAAGGAAAGGCAGGTGTTCACGCCATGAGATAGCACCTCTGCATGAATTCCAGGGATTTTTGTGGTACCTTAAGTCATTTTAGTCTTAAGATTAGTCGTGGAATATGCATTTAAGGAATTCATACGTTGTGTTATATTTACAGATGAAAACTAAATGTTTTAAATATTGTAGTGTTGCTGAAAATATGTCAAAGGAAATAAAATTTTAAAATGTTATCATTTGCCAATAAAATTAGCCAAAGATTTAAAAAAAACTGATACTCTTGATTATATGTAAGGGACATGCTGATCAGACTGTGTTGTCCCTGAATTTCTACTTCCAGGGTTGTAATTTAGTAAAGTCACCTGAAAATCAGACTGTGGAAAATGTTAACCACAGGGTTGTTTATAATAACAAAACACTGAAGACTGTAGAATAGCCAACAGCAGAGAGAGCATTGATTATGGCTCCATTATTATGCATTATAAGGAGGTTACACCCATGGTAACTGGGTGTCTTGGTGGAATTAACCTCCTTTCTTTTACCTCTGCTTATGAAATAAATGTATACTCACTGTAGGAATTTGGAAATTAAGAAAGTGATGAAAGGAAACTATCAAAATATCATAACCTGGTATCTTTAATCTATTTATGTGTAATGTTAATAACAATAATGTTTTATTCAGTGGACTCAAGTATGAAATGTGGGTCATACATTTTTAATAAGTAAATTTATAGGAGAGGCCAAAAAATGTACATTCCAAACTTAATGTCTTATTTCATTTAGATCTTTGAAGATGGTCATCTGAGCCACTTTATAGATGGAAAAGGAAGTTCTGGGAACTGGATGTCCTATGTCAATTGTGCCCGATTTCCTAAGGAACAGAACCTAGTCGCAGTGCAATGTCAAGGGCAGATATTTTATGAGAGCTGCAAGGAGATCTACCAGAACCAAGAACTCCTTGTGTGGTATGGAGATTGCTATGAAAAGTTTTTGGATATTCCTGTGAGCCTTCACCTCTCAGAGCAGGGAAAGCAGGTGCCTGGGCTATCTGAAGGTGAGTGTACACCTTTGCCTCACTTAGTGAGGACTTCCTGGTGGAAGGACTGGGCTTTTTCCCCAAGCCAACAGCTTCCTACAGGTTTTCCTGCAGCTTCTCTGCTTACTTGAGGGACTTCTCTCCCCGAAGACTAATGCAGGCGACTAAACGAAAGGTGTCTCTATCTAGGGGTCCTCACTCAGCTGGAGGAAAACACCCTCATCTAAAACTGTGGAAGCTTCTTCTATTTACAAGGGTATTTTTCTTCTGTCCTTGCCCTGCCATCCCCTTCCTCCCCTCCCCATACTGAGAATAAAATAAAAGAGAAATAAATGAATGCAACCTCTGCTTTACCAGTTTCTTTACCAGTGAGTTTCTAACTCATCTGTGCTCAGGCTTACACACCTGATGAAGTCAAAACTGGAGAGCAGTGTTTTCCAAATGATGGTTTGTAGTATCTTAATGCGGTGGAAAATCAATTTAGTGGTCAAGACCAGCATTAAAAGAAAAAAGGGACTGTAAGAATAAAATAGAATAGAAAATATTGATGTGAATCTCACTTAAGCATTGTTTCACGTTTTTGTTTCAAATGGATATGTGTCTATATGCTGGGTCTCAAATATAAGATGTTTTTCTTAGTATGGGTCTCAGTTGTGTTTGAAAACCATCACATTACATTCTGGCTCTAAAATTTTAATGTGGTGCTGAGTATCTGGTGTCTTGGGGAAGGTGCAATTTTTCATTCAGATCTGAGACCCAAGATTGTGCATTTCTATCAAGATTCCAGAGGGTGGTGATGCTGCTGATTCTGGACCACAAATAATGACTAAAAAACTAAAGGACAATCACCCCACTCTCTAGGGGTGAACCTCTGGAATTTGCTTTTTTTTTTTTATTTTTTTAAAGATTTATTTATTTATGCATAAAAGAATTGGGGTGTAGACCGGAGGAGTGGGGAGCAGAACAGGCAGATTGACTGAAATACACTGCTGAGGGGAGCAACGGGCGAGGCAGGAGAGGTCTGTTGCGCCATGTGGGAACCTTCTGAGTGGGGGATCGAACTTGAACTAGTGGTACAGTGGCTGCGGATAGCTTCATAGTACTGAGACTTAACCCCTTGCATCACCAGGGAGGCCCTGGAATTTGCTTTATTAATAAGATCTCTAAGAGGTTTTCATAAAGGCAAAAGTTGGGCCTCCCTGGTGGCGCAACGGGTTGGGCACAGCACTGTGAAGCTGTCGCACAAGTTCAATGCCCAGCTGGGGAGATTCCCATATGGTGCAGCAGACCTCTCCTGCCTTGCCCGCTGCTTCCCTCAGGAGTGTATGTCAGTCAATCTGCCTGTTGTGCTCCCCACTGTCTCTGCTGAACTCTCTCATGCCCCACACCTCTGGCCTGCAGCCCAGCTTGTATGCAAAAATAAAATAAATCTTTAAAAAAAAATGCAAAAGTTTGGGAACTGCTAGGGGCCAGAAGACATTGTCCTAATATATGGAATAACAGAAGGACCACCTTACTGTGTTATAATGTAGTAAGTAACAGGTAAAAGAAAATGTGAATTGCATTCTCTACATACAATAGTGATTGCTTTGGGTGCATGTCTCCATGCTAGAACTGAGACCCTTCAATTGCAAGAAATAACCCTAAACACCATAATATCCCCTGTTCCTGGATTGCATTGATGAAGAAGGAAGACATTACTACTGAATTGGGGAAAAATTGCCTTAAGGTTAAAATGAATAAGGATTGTGTTAGGCAGGGGGACAGAAAGCTTTGGAGACATTGACGTCAAAGGCAAGGACTAGTTCACCAGGGGTTAGGTGGTGATTAATGACTAGTCTCTTGAAAGAGTCCAAATAATGACCAAGCTGTCTGAACTCTCTTGGTGGTGAGCTGTTTTCCTTCTACCCTAGTGTATATGTGCATGATGTGGGAGTGGGGATGGGGTCTTGTTGGGTAGGAGGCAGTAAGGTGGGAGAATTCTCTTAACAGTTACTTCATACTTAGCACCAAGTCAAGCAAGTCTTTTTGGTTACTTTTAAAAAATGTACCAATCATTGTTGAAATAAGAAATGAAAAAGGATTTGAGAAAAATAAATGCTTGATAACACAAAATATAATCAGTTACCCTTTCGAAAAATTATTTAATATTATCTATCAAACTATTAAAATGTTCATTACCTTTGATATCTCAGTTAGACTCTTCTGGAAAATTATCTTCAGGGAAAAACTTTGTGTGCAAGGATTTTTACTATAGCACCATCCATATTTGTGAAAAATCAAACAACCAAATATCCCAACTTGTTGGGATACAAGTAAATGATGTAAAACAAGTAAATGATGATGAGTAACATGAAATAATAAGCAGGCATCAGAGATTATATAATAAGCAACAAAGGTGCAGACTTACGAATTTCCTGTGCTCCTGTCCTGAGCCAAATTACATAGGATGCTCAGGATGCTGTTAAGATGATCTACTAATTTTTTGACTGTGTATAGAAAGAAACTTAAAACAACTTACTTACTTCGTTGGGCCAAATTGTGGATTAATTCATTTGTTTTCTGTTACTATGAGTGTTTGGGGGATAGGATTAAAAAAGGAGGAAAAAATCAAAATCCCTCTGTTTGCTCAAAAGAACTGCTTTTTGCAGACTTTTTCCAGGGTTGATGGGTACTTTCCCTTTAAGGTCTTGGGTGGGAGGGAAGGGTCTGGACCCTATGTGGGCGGGTTATTTGAGTATGCAAGCCTGCCGAGTGTGTGTTTTGGGGGTTGAAGGTGTGGAATGTGAAGACAACTCGAAATCATTTGCCAATTCTGTCTGAGCTGGGTGGTGAGGCAGAAAACATCCTTATCAGTAGTGGGAAACCCCTTGGATAAAAAGAGTATTTGATGAAGATGGTGGTGGTGGGGCGGCGGGGAATGGCTCAGGGAGGAAGAAGGAAGGGGACAGGATAAAATCAGTTAAGATAAATTTCCAAGCACTTGTAGGCAGCTGAGTAAGCGGAAACCTAATTAGTAAGGGCGGTGTGCCAGTCCTGTCTAAGAGGTTGTTAGACAAACTTGAAACTTATTCTGAGTCTTGGGATCCTTTAGTGCTTTCATTTGTAAAGATTTCAGAGCCTGCCTTGTAGACTGTTCCCCACCCCAGGAAGCAGGAAGGTTAGGTATTTCTGACCAATAAAAATTCTAGCTCTGAGTAAAAACTATCCCAGCAGGAGTATTCTGAGAGCATTAGCACCTCAATGAAAGTGGTAGACTTGGTAGGCAATGGCTAGTCCTGGGGTTGGTGGTTACCTTCCAGGTTATTTACTTAATGAATGGTTTATTTCCTTAGTCACCTGTTAACGTGCCTTGGTCTTAGTTGTTAACTAACAAAATTCCTGACGTCAGCCTCCCTGCTGTCCTGATACTGAAAAGATTTCCATCTGCAGACTTTCAGATACTCACTCTGGCTTTTCTCTCCCTCCCTGGGGCAGACAATGATTCTCAGTGATGCATTCACAGTCAAAGCCGCTTTATCCTCTGGAATCCAGAGTGTCCACAGCAGGGATGCTTTTGTAGGTGGCCCCTGTCTTCTCCCCTACCCCCAACACATAGACACCCCTGAATCTGGGACCTTCTTTGCTAGAGTCGGCAGCACCCTCTCTAACCTCAGTTCTCCCCCTCCCTCCTCCCTTGATTAAAAACAGGTTTACCTTTCTCACTCAATGCTGGTAAGACCTCAGTGTTAGAATTGAATTGTTATAACACTATATATTAAAGAAGGCAAAATATTGTCATTCATATTCTAGCCATGAAAATTCTGTGTCTGGAATTGTCCCCAAAAGTTCAGAGACGTAAACTCTAAGCTAATAGAGTGCCTAAGACCTCGTAAAGGGGGTCAAACAGAACCACACTTGTGAAGCCTGAGGAGGAAGTTGTGGGTGTCCTTGTTTTCCTGGTGAACTGCTTGAACTTGTAGCTCAGACTGATGAATTTGGGACAAAGTGATGTTTCTGTATATTAACCTTGTAACAAGTACCAGCCTGGGATGTATTCAAGAACTATAGGCTTGAACTGTTCTTTTACACCCCAGTTCTTGTGTACATAAATAAAATAAATCTTTTTCTCTTTTTTTAAGATTTATTTTATTTATGTACACAAGAACTGGGGTGTAGGCCAGAAGTGTGGAGGGTGAGAGGATTCACCAGAGACAGAGTGGGGAGCAGAACAGGTGTATCTACTGAGGTACACTGCTGAAGGGAGCCGTGTGTGGTGAGACAGGAGAGGTCTGCTGGGCCATGAGGGTTAGCTCCCTGGCTGGGGCTCTAACTCCTGCTGCAGCAGCTGTAATAGCTTGATAGTGCTGAGGCTTTAACCCCTGCGCCACCAGGGAGGCCCATATTAAAGTGTTCTTAAATTGGGCTGGGGGAAAGGTTTCTTCAACAAATGCATTTCAGGAGGCAAAGGGAAAGGAAACCCGTACATTAAAACATTAAAGGGACATGGGCAATATGTAAATTCTGAATCCTAAATTGAACTAACAATTAAATGTATGTTTGTGTGTATATATGTACATACACTCTTTTTATTAAGGAATGAGTTAATGGTTTAGCTATGAATGGCATTATGGCTCTTTAAGTCAGTATATTTTAAAGACTATGGATTGAGAGATTTATATACCAAATGATAAATTAGTAGTGAAATGATTTATTATAGAGGGAAGTGATAGAAATGAAAACAACTGGCTATGACTTGGTCTTTGGCAAAGGTTGGTTTTAGGAACATGAAGGTTTTTTCTGTTTTGACTTAAGTTTAAATTTTCTGTAAAAAAAGAGTTTTTTTTTTCTTTTTAAATCTTGTTGGAAGTAAGAATGAGAGATGGTAGCTGACTAAGGCCCTCATGTTCTCCCTCTGTTTGACAGAATCAGCAGAAGGTTACAGATGTGAAAGATGTGGGAAAGTATTTACCTACAAATATTACAGAGATAAGCATCTCAAGTACACCCCCTGTGTGGACATGGGTGATAGGAAATTTCCCTGTTCTCTCTGTAAACGATCCTTTGAGAAGCGTGACCGGCTCCGAATCCATATTCTTCACGTACATGAGAAGCACAGGCCCCACAAGGTAAGAATCAGGGTAGGAATGACCCCTGTCTATCCCCACACTCTGCTTTCACACTCCTTCCCCAAGCCCCAGAACATACATTGGTGGCCTTTTAGGTGCTAAGTGCTGGGATCTAATGCCTGGTGAGATAGTTCTAAAGGAGGTGGCAGTGCTGTGGAGGGCAGGCATAAATGAAAGGCCTCATAGAAGAGGTGACATTGAGCCAAATCTAGGAGGACAATGGGGTATCAGATTTATTATTATATCAGCAGGATGGTTGAGGGGGTAAGGGGAGGAGAGTTGAGATATTCCAGGCAGGAAAGAAGTTGGTGTGTGGTTTTAGGTAACTGCATTGTCTTGGTGTGTGGTTTTAGTTAACTGCGTCTTGTGCAGGGTTATTGATAGTTATGACCATGATCCAAAGAATGGAAGACCTCTATGGTATACCAAGGATTTGGTAAGGAAGAAAGGCAATAATGCATTGAGGGGCTATTTTTCACCATTCCGGATACCTAGTGGCTTTGCCAGGCTTTGTGCAAAAATGTTCAGACTACCATTGGACTTACGGAACTTGGGTCAGACAGACATGGGTTTGCCTCTGGGCCCTGTAGATCCAGTTAATGATGCTGCAATTTTGAGCAACTCTAGCTTCAGGTTACTTCATTTGAAAACTAAATCATCATAAAATTGCTCTTATCTCTTCTTTCCTGGTCATAGCTAAACTTCTAAAAAAGTCACATTTAGTAATTATATTATTTATTCCTATAAACATGGAGTCTTTTTAAAAACTAGCACATTGTTTTTATAATTCTAAGAACATTTTAAATATTAAGACTGAAATTATTTCTTACCTATTAGATGGGCAAAAAAATCAAAAATTATACTACATAGTATTCTAAATAATGTCATCTTAGAGACTGTATGTTATATATCAATTGGTTATAAGAATTATTGAATCAGTTGTATGAATCATGGTATATTAAGCAAAAGTAAGTGGCAGAATGTGTATAACACAATGACATTAAACTACCTAATTACAGGGCCTCCCTCATAGTGTAGGGGTTAAAGTCTCAACACTATCAAGCTATGAGCAGCCAGTGCAGCTTGTATTCGAACCCTGGATAGGGAGCTAATCCACACTGTGCAGCATGGTAACCACCCGGTGCCGCACCCTCTGCTCTGCTCAGCAGTGTATTTCAGCAGGTCCGCCTGTTCTGCTCCCCACCCTGTCTCTGGTGAATCCTCTCACCCTCCATACCTCTGGCCTACCCCAGTTCTTGATTGCATACATAAATCTTTAAAACAAATTCAAGTGAAACACACACAGAACTCCAGAAAATAACATTAGATGCTGGGTATACAACAATGGAAAAAACCCTGTATTACCACCCTCCTTCAAAAACATTTAAAATCTAAATACTTTGTTTTTTTAAGATTTTACATAGAAGAACTGGGGTATAGGGTGGGGGGTGGGGGTGATAGTGTTCACCAGAGACAGAGTGGGGAACAGAACAGGCAGATCCACTGAAATACATTGATGAGAGGAGCAGCAGATTCCAAGTTTAATTGAATTGCACTGGTCACATAGCTACATGTTGGTGGGAACTAATTCAGTCCTCTATGAAACACCAAGGTCCTGTTCCATTCCCACATTTTACATCAGAAGCAACTTGATACCTGAAAATGTAGAAGAGTTACCTAATGTGACAGCATTGGGCACGCTCTGCACTAGAAGCCACACTGCTGGGTTCTTGAATGTAGTCCAGGATGTCTTTCTACTTTCTCAAGTAGACCCTAAGCCTGGGTTTGTCCTACAAAAATACACAGAATAGGACCTCCCTGGTGGTGCAGTGGGTTAAGTCTCAGCATTATGAAGCTATCTGCAGTCACTGCAGCACGAGTTCAAAACTGGGCCAGGGAGCTTCCCACATGGCGCATCAGACCTCTCTGCCTCGCCTGCTGCTCCCCTCAGCAGTGTACTTCAGTAGATTGGCCTGTTCTGCTCCCCACTCTGTCTCTGGTGAATCCTCTCACCACCACACCTCTGACCTACACCCCAGCTCCTGTATGCATAAATAAATAAATCTTTTTTAATAAATACAGTAGTTCGTTCATCCCTGGTAAACACAATGGTGAAATAAACTTGTGAAGGGAAGATGTGATTTCAGCCATATTTTTCTTTCTCAACTTAGTGTTCGACGTGTGGGAAATGTTTCTCTCAGTCTTCCAGTCTAAACAAGCACATGAGAGTCCACTCTGGAGACAGACCCTACCAGTGTGTGTATTGCACAAAGGTAAATGAAGACTTCTGCTAAAGGATCTGCCTTGATTGAGCCCTGCTTGGGTATATATGGATAAGAACTTGTAGCATAAAATCTGGCTTATAACAAGTTCTTGGTAAATTAGTTCAGTCTCCATTTCTACCTCCAAACATATTTGCTTAAGTTTGTTTAAGATATAACCTTCTATTGCTAAAATGGTATTTAAGGCAAGTATATGAAATACACCTCCCATTTATAGAAATCCCATGATTACAGATGTAACTGTATAGTATTTAACAGCATGGACTCTTAAATGCTACAGCAAGAGGGGTCCTTACAGTGAAATGTTCTCTGTCTTATCTATGTCATAATCTTGGTTGTGATATTATTTTATAGTTTTGTAAGATGTTTCCATTGGGGGAAACTTGGTCAAGGGGATACAGAATCTATTGTGATAACTGCATGTGCATCTACAATTATTTCAAAATTTAAATTTAAAAAAGAAGAAATCAATAAGGTGGTGATTTATCTAACTGGCCAATAGTAGCTGGTTCTTTTGTAGTTTATCTTAGAGTGTGGCCGTAGGTTTCCCTACATTGGAATTGCTTGTTTAAATGCAGGTTGCTGAGTCTGATGTCAGATTTACTGGGTATTCTCATGGGGATAGAGTTGGTGGTCTGCATCTTTCACAGATGCCCAGGTGATCTTAGCCTCTGAAGAACCACTGTTCTAATAACCAGTGCTACTCAAAACCAGCAGAGTGACAAGTCAGTTGTGTCCCTTTACATTAAGGCTACTGCTGTTGATCAAGAGCTCTCTATAGCTCTTGGTTCATCAATTGAAGAATTGAGAATCAGTGACAATAAAATTAACTCCTTTGTTTAATTGGTTGCCCAGCTACTAGATATTCACTTTTTCTGCTTTCCATTCTCCACAGAAGTTTACTGCCTCCAGCATACTCCGCACACATATCAGGCAGCACTCCGGGGAGAAGCCCTTCAAATGCAAGTACTGTGGTAAATCTTTTGCATCCCACGCGGCCCATGACAGCCACGTCCGGCGCTCACACAAGGAGGATGAGGGCTGCTCCTGCAGCATCTGTGGAAAAACACTCCCAGATCAAGAAGCGTTCTTCTCCCACATGAAGTTTCATGAAGACTACTAACCCTCAGGAGGGAGTTCAGGGACATTGTGAAAATTAAGGACTTTATTTTTCCTGGTTATGGGTGTACTGTATAAACATGATAATTATATTGACATAAGAAACCGAAAAATGGAAGTAACCTGTTAGCTGAGCTTGTCAGATTTATTGACTCATCTGAGCAGCTTTCACAGAAATGTTTTTCACAATTTTCAATAAGAATGGTACTTTGGTGAATTTACATAGAACTAGTGAAAGCTGGCTATTAATATTACTCAGGGGGCGGGGGAAAAATAATATTACTCAGGGGTCTGTAAACTCAACATAAACCCTGAGAGAGACTGCATTTCATTTCAGGAGCTGGGAGTATAGTCTCTAATTTTGTGATGAGAAGGGAGGCCTTTCTCTACTATTTTCCTTGGGCCCCCAATTACAATATGTTTGTGGCCATCACCTATTATATGTCTTCATAGAATAAATTTTTTTAAGGACTCATTCAAGCCAGAACTTCATTAGTATTATAACTAAGTATTCAGACATAAATTAATTTTGCATGGTTATTTGGATTCATTTCTAACCTTTAGTTCCCACCTTTCCCCGTCACATGACAAATGTATGTTCATAATTTGCTTAACACCAAACTGAATTGCTTGGAGGACACAGATGTTTCTTATCCAACTTACCATCTGTGATCTTTAACAAATGGAGAAAAGTTATCAAAGAATGCCTAAAGAATTATGATAGGCTAAGTAATTAATTATATTGCTCAGCTTTTCAATCTGATTTCATTTCTGAGGAGTGAAATTTTTTCAGGTCTTTCTAATTACCTGGTACATGCCAGTATATAGAGAAAAAAGAAAAATGTGCCATGTAAGTTATCAATAGTCTAATACAAGCATGTAGGGAATGATCTTTTTTAACATTGGGAAGACAGACAGCAGACTCATCTCTTGTGATGATAATAGCCAACATTTATTGACCTTTAACCTTATGAAATGGTGTCAGTGAGTTCACCAATTTGCAGATGAAGAAATGGAGGCTGAGAGTAAGGGAAAAGCTCGTTCTACCTACTTCAAAACCTAGGATGCTCAACTTAGGAATCCTGCCAAGGAAATAGCATTTTTCTATAAAGTAGCCCATTCAGTCTTCCCTATAATAAGGCAAGTAACAACATACTTTAAAATTGTTAAATATTCACATGGAAAACTTGAGACCAGAATAAGTACCCATGGCAACTAAGCTATGTCACATCCCTGGCCATGGTTCTACAGACTAACAGGATTTTTCCTTACTCTTTAGCCATGGTCCACAGCTCTCAAAATCGAGCAATTTCAATATGGAACAGATGCCCCTTCCGGAAGGAGGCTCCCAGCTGTAGCAGAGTCCTTTGAGACAGATACGTAGTGCAGGTGGAAAAGCAGTGACAGATTTTCCTTCAGGGAATTCTTTGCTGCATTGACTAGGTCTGAGTAATTTATCCTAATGGGAATGTGCCCTGTTGTTTTAGGCCTGTTTTAGTTCATGTTAATTAAGTCAGAACAATGGTCTTTTGAAAAGATCGGGCCTCATCCTGTAATTAGGCAGCCTTTCTCTTGACTGCTAGTTCAAGATATATTTCTTACTGTTTATGGGTTTGAACATTATTTTAAAATTAATAGTAAAGCAAGACATCAGGAACTGGTGTGATACATTTTTTTTCACTAGTTGAAACTAATGCAAATTAATTTTTCTTTAGCCAGAACAGTAGCAAAAAAAAAAGATAATTTTTTTCTTTTGCTTTTTTCTAGTAATCAACTCCAAAATGCATACATGCCAAATAATATCTTATTGGATCATGCATGCTTACATTAAATGGAAAATTTGGGGGACTATTTCATTTCCTCTGACCTGTTTCCACAAAGTCTTTGTCTTACTGATCAGGTTATATATTTTAATTTTTGTCTGGAAAATAATAGTTCATAACACTTTCTTTTAGGAATTACCTTAAGATTTCAATGTTTAAAATGTGTATCACACCTATTTATAAAGATAATTTGAGTCAATATAACGATAATTTAAAAAATAGACTAAGACTGTCAACTAGAATTAAGACCACCACATAGAAAGTAGAACGAAACTAAGATTTAGGGTTAATATAATTTCACTAGCTATACGTTGTTAGAACGTACACATAGAATATAGATTTTGGAGATGGATGAACTTGTATTTGTCCGCCATTTTCTCATTGTGTAATGTTGGGCAAGTCAGTTTCTGAGGTTTAACATCCTCAGCCATAACGTAATGTAATAGTTACATTGTAGGGTGTTCAATAAAATGAGATGTCTTGCATTCTGGATGATACTTAATAAATCTTCATCCTTCCTCTTGTCAGTCAAAGCGAATAGAAGACAATTATTCAGATTGTGTTGTTGATACCTATGCTTTTGTTCATTGGTTCTCCAAAGTATGATTCCTGGACCAATTTACCCTACATCTGAATCAGAAATTCTGGCATGGCAGATAGCAATTGAGATTTAAAGTTTGAGAACCATTGCTTTATTGTTCAAGCCCCTGAACTATACTGGATACAGCTGAGCAGCTAGGTAATTTGTCAAAATCAAAAGCAACATCTTTAGGAGAAACCATTAATGTGCAGATTGCAGGCAAAATAGTTCTCATCCTGGGAATAATGGTTATCAATAGACTAGTTTTGTCACTTTACTGTTAGAAATATAGAACTCTTTCTGTGGCTCTGAGCCTGATGGATGAAATTTAGAGCCCTCTCATGAGGTAGTTTCTCTGATCATATTTTTCTTACTTGAGTCTATATCTGATGCTAAATATCATCTATTCTCTCATTAGATTAAAAAATGTGTAAAAAAGGGCATCTCAACTCTGGAAAAATAACTAGACTCAAAGTGAAGTGGCATGCATGATATTGATGGAGCTCTTAATGGGCCCTTGGGGTGTCCTAGGAGTCAGGGAAGTTGGCAGTTGCAATGAACAAAGTTATTGGTAGACAGATGCTTGGGTCCTCTATGGGAGATGCAGTAGTGTGGTGGCCTTAAAATCAAAGCTTTATTTGTACCCAGACAATGCAGAGCATGTTGGGGTTGCAAGGAAATTCCATTCACAATATGTTAGAGATAAAATCACAAATACTGTCCTAAACCATCTATTATTGCTGGTCCTGATTTTGACACCACGGGTTGCACAATACTTCATTTCTGCTAGTTCTAAGTACTTCTAGAATGCTTTGACTTCTTAAGTTGCACTGAGCTTATTTTATGAACCTTATCCAAAGTTCTGGAGAATTAATTTATACGTTGAATTCTTTCAGTAGAAATACTTAACTAAAATACCACAGTACTTTTTTGTGTATTGACATGTCAAACAGATAGCCAAAATTATTTTGGAAGAAAAATAGTGTTAAGAACATGAAATAGAGATAAATTTATTTCGCCTTCATTGATAATCTCTTTATAAAATCAGAAAATAATAGTTTTCTACATTATTTTAGAAGGATATACAAGAAATACAAAAAGCTAAAAATAAGAAATACAAAATTAAATATAGTATTTTGAAGTGAGATATTTACCCCTAATGGCAGCTAGGGTTAAGAATGTGCAGGGAGAAAAATTGTGATTTATGATCAGGATAGGGTTTTAGTTTTTTTTTTTTACTTTTTATCATTTTTTTCACCTTGAATTATCTCAGGATTCTTGTAACTTCATATACTAAAAAGTGGAATAAACTACGTGTGTTAACATTATGTAACTACTATACAGATTTATGAGATTTATTTTGGATTATTTCTATCGGTGCTTCATCTTAAAATAAGTTTGCTATTATGAAAATACATCAAAAGGATTGGAATTCTATTTGTGATTTTTACAAACTTAAAAAACTAGTAGGTGTTCTTTCATTTGCTTCCATAGTGTGTTCTATTTGGCTTCAACTATTTTAAAAGTGCTAATTAAAATATTAGGTATGATTTTAGGGTCAAATTGTGATTTCCTCCCCTCTCCTATCAGTATTCTCACCCCATCTGATTTAGAAGCAGCAAGACAACTGAGGGGACAAATAGTTCACAACTTAAACTCACACTGAGCTTGTTTTTGACAACTAGGATTTTTCTCTGAAAAAAATTTTCTCTGTTTCTGCTGTAGGTTTATGTGGACATGAGCCAGGGATGTAGGCCACGTCTTATAGGTGAATATCCCCTCTCCTGAGTTATCTGATTTAAAGGCGCCTGGACCAAATTTGATTTTAAAGCATTTTTCCACTAAAAATGGGCGGGGTGCCTTCCAAGGTTGTTCCAGTTTCTCCCTTAGAGGGAGGTGGCTCTCTATTCCTCAGTTGGGAAATTTTAAGTACTAAATCCCTTCAGCTACAAACGCCCCTCTGGGCAAGCCCCAGGCAGGTCTCTTCCTAGAACTGTTTGGCTTCAGATCTTAGGAGCCTAGGGCTGTGCAGTGAGCAAATGAGCCTTTGTCAAAGGGGAGGAAATTAAGAACCTGAAAAGGCAAAGGCAGAAGATAATGCTCAAATACAAAACTCAGAGCCACTTTGAGTTATCTACAGTTCTGCGGGTTCTGAGACTTGAAGAATCAAACACTTCCAAGGGAGTTTTGGAGGGAGAAGATTCTTGAAAATAGTCAGCCAGGAACTTGGACAATTGTCAACTTTCAGATGGCCAAGGCTTCTCCTGGTTCACTGATTGCCTGGGTACTTTAAGTTGCCATTATTTTTCTGAGTAGGAGGATTTGAGAGGGAGGGAAAATAAAAATGAAGAAACAAGTGTTTAATCTGTAGTACTAGACATCAAACACAAAATGCTGAGACACTAAAAATTAGGGATCTGTGTGTGAGTGATAATTCATTGCAGAAATACTTGAATGCAGAATGGGGAATTCTGTCAGAAAAACTTAAATCCCACCACCCAAATATCAATCTTCAGTGGGTGTGTCAGTTTGGACTTAAAAACTGATTTCTGATGTAAAATGAGTAGATTCGTGGTATGATTCTACTTGCTCAGTCTCTGAGATAGTTCATCTCTTCTAACTTTCTCTCTCTCTTTTTTTTTTAGTTTTTTCTTATTTCTAACTTTTTATAATAGATGTCATATTTCTTCAAGACTGAGAATCCATATTTGAAAGACACAGCCAGCATTCATTTATCAGGTTTGTGATGCTTTAACTCCCAAATAGAAGGGGGTGTGGTAGTAAGGGGTCTCTATCAAGCTAAAACCTGAGTATCTCTACTGGCTGATAGATAAGAATCACCTGGAGTGGGGCCTCCCTGATGGCGCAATGGGTTAAGTGCAGCACTATGAAGCTATCCAGAGCCACTGAAGCAGGAGTTTGATACCCGGCCAGAGAGATTCCCATATGGCACAGCAGACCGTCCTGTCTCACCCGCTGCTCCCTTCAGCTGTGTACTTCAGTCGATCTACCTGTTCTGCTCCCCACTCTGTCTCTAGTGAATCCTCTCACCACCCCACACCTCTGGCCTACACTCCAGCTTGTATGCATAAATAAATAAATCTTTTAAAAAAAATCACCTGGAGCATCTATTAAACCTCAGGTTCCAGGACCCTTCCAAACCACCCTATCACAGTCCTGGATGACTGAGAATCTGAAATTTTAATGAGACCACAGATGATTCTTATAGGAAGTTTGGGAAATGCAAATCATCTTTAAAAGATAGCATGTCCTACCTTTGTAGTTTATATTCTCATGGTAAATTCTAAGAGGCAAATTGGGGGAGGTCAGGAGCCTTGGGATGCTCTAAAGGTAAAGTATTGTTTTTGTAAGTAGCTCAGGAAGGCATTCTGGGTCGTGGAGGCTTTTAAAACTGCTAACTAGGTAAGAGCACAAAAGCCTTTTGGGATCAAAATATGAGGCCACACAAAAGCCCAAAAGAGGAAGCAACACAAATGTCTATCAGCAGATGAATGGATGAACAAAGTGTGGTATGTACATACAATGAAATTTTATTCAGGGTTTTAGGTAAAATTCTTTGCTATAAGCATCTCCGTTGCCATAATTAATTGACTGATAAGGCAGTTTTGTCTTAAAAGATAAATAACTGGTTGATAGTATTGTTTCAACTGATGCAGTACTCCCATTTTTATATTATGTAAATCTTAGTTTTCATAACTTGTCTGTACAGTGGCAATTAAGTAAACATGATAGTCTTAAAATAGTGGATGATAACAATTACTTATGTCAACTTGATAGAAAATATGATATAAAGCTTACTGGGAAAATAAAATCAATTTGCAAATACTTCAGTAAGTAGTCATCCCTCCTACCTGCCAAAACCAAAGTTTAATAAACTATGGCAAATATAAATAACTAGACAGCTAATAATTCACAACAGTCTTGGAGAGCATTAATTATTCATTCTTTAGCTAGTTTAGATACAACAGATTGTTCTCTAATGCTGTCGTTACCAAATTCCTCATGAGACCCTGGAAGTTGAAGGCAAAAGAAGACTCACACTCCCCCTAACCCCCTAAAAAGTAATGATTATGTGATTCCTGTTGAGTGTAAATTTCTTGGAAATGGTGAATATTTTTAGCTGTATGATAATGGAGAGCATGAAGACAGAATTTTAATAGTTGGCACAGAATTTAGCTTAATGATTTTGTGAAAATAAGGATGGGCATGTGATAAAACAGTTAAATGTAGTCCAGATGTGTACCAGTTATATATGTCACATGCAATGATATGACATAGAAGCATCCCTCCTCTGTTCCTTTTACTTTCAGAAAAATCTGAAGAAACTTACAGCAGATTTTCTTTTTATATCACGGAAACTACAATAATTTTAATTTTATTATTAAGTTTTAAGATCTGTCCCTTTAATGTCCCTCTTATTTTATGTGATATTATCTCATGGAAAAATTGCCTTGCGACTAATTATGGGGTGAAAATATTTGCAGCAAAGAATTTATGACAAATCTACCAGACATAATTATTCCAGCTTTACAAAGGAGGAAATTCTGGCACAGGCTACATCCTAGGTGAAACTTGAGGACATTTTGCTAAGTGAAGCCATTCACAGAAGGAAAAATACTTCCTGGTTCCACCCAAATGAGATACCTAGAAAAGTCAGTTTCAAGGAAACAAAGTAGAATGCTGGTTGCCAGGAGCTGGGAAGGAGGAATTTAATAGATACAGAATTAAAGTTCTGCAAGATGAAAAGAGTTTAGAGCTGACTGGTTGGTGGCAATGGCTGCCCAACATTATAAATGTACATAATCCCTCTGAACGCAACACTTAAAAATTATTAGGATGTTTAGTCTTAGGTGTATTTTACCACAATTTTAAAAATTAAAAGAGACCAATGACAAAAAGATACTACAAATAAGCAAACATAAATTCTGGGGCTCTAAAAGTGCCTTCCAGATTGAAGAGCTTTCCCAAGCTCTGAATGGCCTCCCCCCTGCTATCTAGTCTTTGTTTCTAATCCCTTCCTATCTGATCCCAGCACTAACTGTAATGTGAGGGTTGGACACTCCCTCACTCCCGAGAGAAGCTTCACTTTCAAAGTGTTTACCCCATACCCTCTCTCTAAGTGGCTACCTGTCAGTTTCCATTTCAGCTCTACCTTTCTACTTACAGGACTGCTGACCACCAACTGACATATTACCTGTATTGATTCTCTAAGAGCTGTCAAGGTGGAGGGAAAGACTATTCTAAGGCAGCCCTGAGCTCTTAGCTGAGTAGGATCATAAACGCCCCCATTAAGGGCTTCATTCAATAACAATCTTTGCTAAAGTAAATGGACATCAGTCTCCCACCCCCACAACTAATACACAGGCCATTATCAATGGGCAGAGAGCACTGAGCTACGGCAGTATCAGTTTCCACATTTTCAAATGATTCCTTTAATGAAAAGCTGCATTCCTTTTCAGGCCATAAAACACCAAGGAAAAGTCTATTCATTTAGCTATTGTACATATTAGCTTATTTATTTATGGCTAATGCAACCTTCAGCATTCCCTGGGTGTAGCGTTAACTCACTTAATGATTGGTTGATAAACTGCTAAAAAGCAGCTATGCTGAAATCTTCTGTCAGGCAGCAGGCCCTGCCTATTGCTGTCATGCAGGGTGATTTAAGTTAAGTTTTCATTTCAAGTACATATTCACTGTCTTCATACTCTAAATTTATTCATCCCATATAAAGCATTTTAGATTTGTATGCCTATTTAATTCAGATTTCACAAAGATTTATTTTCAATCACATTGTTCTTAGGAACTAAGCAAATTGCCATCATTTAACCAAATGTCCTTTGGTTATTTAAAAAAGATCTTCACCATTCAATTGTGGGTTCTTTTATGATAAGGAACATCTCCTATCCTCTTTTCTCTGCTTCTTGTCCTTTCTTGAAATAATTGCTAACACCTAATCTGAATCAATTCCATGGTTGTGTGTCCTGCAAGCCGAGGTTCTGAGGTTGTTGACAGAATTAGTGTTGTAGGGGGGAAAATAGTGCCCAAGTGAAATTAGTCATTGCGGGATCTAGGAAAAAAATTGGGACTTGAACATTGGTGTTTTCTAAAGATCTTAGAACTTGATTTACTATTTGTTAGTGGAGTTCTAAAGATATTATAAAGTGTTCAATTGAATTCATTTACTAACGGTTTATATGTGTGCTTAGTGGGAAATGTGAGTATGAAAGTGTATACAGTGACATGTAAGGGTTCTTTTCATTAAAATAACCCCCTCCTGGGCCTCCCTGGTGGCGCAGTGGTTGAGCGCTGCGCTGTGGAGCTGTGTGCAGCGCGCGCGAGCGGGATGCGAGTTTGACGCCCAGCCGGGGGGAATCCCACATGGTGTGGCAGACCTCTCCTGCCTCGCCCACTGCTCCCCTCAGCAGTGGATTTCTGATCTGCCTGTTCTGCTCCCCACTCTGTCTCTGGTGGACCCGCGCCTCTGGCCTCTACCCCAGCTTGTATGTATAAATAAATAAATCTTAAAAAAAAAAAAAACAACTTAAAATAACCCCTTCTTTTTTTTGTTAGATGAGTCATAAATATAAAACTCTGAAGGAAACTACAAAGAAGGATCCTAAAAATCACTTCCAAATTATGTTCTTTTGAGACAAATGGGTCAGTCAGAAGAAGATTGCCTGTCCGACCACAAACAAGCGTGTGAGAACAGTGAAAAAGGTAAAAGTACTTCCCATGCCAACTTCCAGCCCAAACTCCATGTGTATTCTAACAGCCACTGGGTGGTGGGGAGGTGTAGGCCTGTAACTGAAATACACAATCCTCTTTCTGATATTCCTGGTCATTACTATTTTCTCTGGAACCTTACAGATGCCCTTCCTGTACTTAAACAGTAAACAATGGGATCCTGAACTCTTTTCCCACTACTGCCTTAGCTGTCTTTGACTCAAGTCTGTCCTGATAATTCTGATATTTTAATCAGACTTCCTACTTGGAATCTCTAAGTATGTCTTGGAGGCAAGTGATTTTGACACATTCCAACTAAAGATCTTCCCTATAAACTTGACCACCCACTAGATCCCTATCTTAGGAAGGGTCTACCACCTACTGCCCTAACAATCTGGTTGCCACACCTTACATCTAATTATAATTCATCTTTGAAGCCCCATCATCTTGACCTGGACTGAGACAATAACTATTGCATATATTCCTGCCCATCCCTAGATCTTTTCCATCCCAGCCAGAGGCCTCTTTTCAACACAAGTCTGTTATCACTCCTTTGCCCCAGCCCACTTATAGCTTTGCATTTATAGACCAAAATCTTTAACACTAACCTGTGAGGATGATCCTGACACACTTTCTGTACAAATCTGCTCTGACCACACTACTTTCTTAAATTTCCTTAACAGGCCAGACTTCTTTTTGCTTCAGGGATTTCACTGATTTTATCCCTTCTGCCTGGAACACTCCCCACCCTTCTGGAATCTAGCTTTAAGAGCTGACTGCTTGAATTTGGATTGAGGCACCAACTTTTAACCAATTGCATGACCTTTAACTTTCATAGACTTCAGTTGTCTTATCTGTAAAATGGGAGAAACAAACTACTTACCTGATGGGGTTATCACAGGGATTAAGTAAAGCCATGTACCTAATCTTATCCTTAATGCAGTGCATGGCATTTAGTACATAGTCAATAAGTGTTAGATATTACTATCAATACTATTTTTGTGTTTTTAATAAGTATCATGTTTTAGTATTTGTTGGCTGAATAAAAGAACGAGTGAGTGTATGAAAGATGAGATCTGATCTTCCCTCTGTTATCATTACTGTGGAATCAAAATAATCCTGTGTAAAAGTGACAGCAATCACCAGGGTATGATAGTCCAGCGAGGGGAAGACAAGGTCACAAAGCAAAAGAATAAATGGGGAAGCATGACATATGCAAAGACTAGCAGAGGCAAGCACAATGATGAGCTCACACCTCGTGCCAGCAGGCAGAGAGGTGATGGCATGGACATCCACCAGGGGTGACTAACCTATGGAAGTGTGGGTGAGGGATGGGATGCAAGGAGGGAATACATTCGTTCAGTCAATACACGCATGATGCTAGGTGCTAGAGAGGGCAATCACAGTAGGCTCCAGGTATAGTTAAAGAAAATTTGCTTCCAGAAAATTCCATATGACCACCTGTATCTAAACCTGTCACTTATGTGTAGTCACAACAAATTCTCAACAGCAGGAGGAAGCAAAGGAAGTGGGCACTGTCATCCTGCTAATCACAGTATATAGACAGGCACAGCCCTTTTATTTTATGTCTTTTAGTTTCCATTTGTTATTAGTACAACAATGAACTTTCCTGTTAGAAAGCAATTAGGCACTATACAAAGAAGCCTTAAGAAGTCTATAGTCTTTAGCCTGGTTATTCCAGTTCTAGAAATTCATTATACAGAGTCAGAAATTGAACAAAGATGAACAAAGATGTTCCTGGCAGCACTGTTCTTGACAACGAGAACTGATAAAATAAATATTTATGTATGTGGCACATAGATGCCATTGAGCATTAGGTGGCTATTAAAATTAAGGCTTTCCAAGCTGTATGGCGATTCCTCAAATTGCTAAACATGGAGCTCCCATACGACCCAGCAATACCACTTTTGGGAATTTACCCAAAGGACACAAAAACACTAATCCGAAAGGATACATGCACCCATATGTTCATTGCGGCACTATTCACAATAGCAAAGGTATGGAAGCAACCCAGATGTCCAAAAATAGATGATTGGATCCA